>VZRL01004719.1:0-15477 GCA_013397895.1 Origma solitaria
GTTGCTTCAGAAAGTTTATTGCTACTGATTTTTTTGTTTTAAATTTCTAGTAATGATTTAATTCAACCAGGTTTGGGCAGTTGTTTACCACAGGCTGCAAACAAATTACCTTGATAGCTATTTGTTTGAATTGATGAGGATTTCCTGACAAACCCAACAAAAAAGGGATTTCATCTCCCAGATGGAAATTACTGTCCTCAGTGAGTGTGTATTATTCACCAACCAGATCCAGTTTTGATTGCACTTGAATGGAATCTGACATACATTTCTTTCATCTGATCAAAAACCCAAGAGTCTTCTGTTTTCAACTCCAGTCTTGTAAGCATCAGTTTATTCACATTTGTTGTATTTTCATGACAGATCATTTTCAAACTGGCTGTGTGTGAAGTTACTCCTGTTTGTGGGGGTGAAACATAGATGTCACATTGAAGTGGCAAGAAATAATCTTACAATAGTGGATTTGGTGAAAGACACTTGAATGAAGGACTCGGATAAATTTTCATATCTCTTCCTTGACATTTGCTTTTACCAGAACTCTTCTTCAGGAGTTTTAAAGCTAATCTAGAAATCTAAATCTATTTTGATAGGTATCATGTAATCTCTGAAAGGGTAACAGTGGACGTTTCTTTCCACGCACAAAGCAGGACACAAATCTCTTTCCTAGGAAATTGCACCCTCACTTCTGAATTGTGGTCACACAATATCTCTGCACGATACCTTTGAGCTGAAGGGCTGGGTTTTTCCTTTCTCCTTTCAGGCTTTTCAGGGTCTTTCTTTCTTTGGCAAGCTTATGAAGAGTCCACTTAACTTGATAACTAAGACAAAGAATAATAAACGAGAGTATGAGAATAATAATATAACTAAGGCATTCTCTTGCATTAGCCTCACTAGAGGGGCACTACTTTGAGATTGAAGAGGCAAATTCTTGCTGGTTGCACGACATAACTCTTTACTTTTGTATCTTGAAGGTCTCAGAGCTGCAAACAGTTTGTAACTTTGCTACCAAGGGCACAAACACCCTGCCCTCATTTTGTCCCTACCAGCTCCTGTCTTCACACTCCCATTAGGTGCAAATCACATGTTCCAGATCTGGAAAAACCTTGTGTATTTTTCACAACTTTCTTCCATCTCCTTTTTGAGCTACATTTTCTACAGACAGCAGAGGACTTTCTCCTCTTTCACTTTGAATAGTGCCCAGCAGCTGTGTGTAAACACATGTAAAGTGAGTCACAGGGGAGAAAAGAAATCCACCTATTCACACACGCGGGTAAGCCCTGGGCTGGTCATTCCTGTTCAGAAACATAATCCTATGGCAAGAATAAATTGTTCTCCCAAGCTGAGTGAAGCCATTGCTCAATGGGCAAGAAAAGACAAAGGATGACTGGAAAGGCGAGAGAGCACAAGAGACTCAAAATGCAGATTCTGTCTCAGGTGAGGAATTCACAGACCTTTCTGTTCCACCACTCCCACAGTTTTCACAGGCAGAGGAATGGGGCACTGTGGTCTCATTCCAGACGGGATCTCCTTTCTGATCTATCTGCTGTATCAATGTGGTCCTGTTAGGAGCTGCTCTGAGCTGAAGGAGCTCATGCTTGTGCAGAACTGACCCTATGTGTGTTATCCAGCTGGGAATTCAGTCCTAAATTCTGTAAGAATCATCTCAGAGGCTGTGGGGGAACATGAGGCCACAGGGCTGGGCCTGGGGGAACACAAACTGCATTTACTCCTTAACTAAGCTGCCTGAGGCTGATTTCCTCTTGTCCTGCACTTTGCATGGGCATCTGTCTCAGCAGCAATTACACCTTCGTTAACAGGCAGAGAAATCCCAAGCTGCCAACTCCTGAAGTGTCTGGAAGTCTAACACGAGGTTTGCAGGAATCAAAGCCAATATCTTGACTCCAGAAGTAGAAGAGAAGGCTGATGGTAACATTGCAAATGAACTCAGACTGTGAGCCTTGAGACACTCTGGTGACAATCTCATCTTTGGCCAAATTTAATGCAAAGTTGCTTTTTTGGCCAGCTCAGAAAACCAAAATTAGTAGGATTTAATCAAAGCAATGTTCAGGAATTTAAGCTACAGCCACGTTCTGAAGTTCTCCCTGGTTTTTTCTACCCTAAACCTCCCAGTATTTATTTAAACAATGCGTTAACTGAAAACATTAACACCAAATTCAAGCAAGTAGTTACTCAAGTAAAGAAAAAGTTTCACTGAATAAACATCCTTGTCCCTCCAGCACAAGGATTAAGAGCATAGGTCCTGTTTTAAAACCCTCCAGCCAGAGCCAGTATCATCAGAGAACCTCTGATAGACGTTTCTAACTGGTCCTTTTAAAGATGCAATTAAAATGTATCAGCCTGAAAGAGCTGTTCTGAGCTGTTCATCCCACCATCCCCTTCAGTTTCCTCTCATTCCCTTGCATCTCCCATGTTTTACAGAAGATATATTGAAGGAAGCTCTAAAACACCATTCTTCCAACAAAAATCTCCTCATATCACAGAGGGCTCCTGCCTCAGTTTCCCTTCTGCAAGAACTTTGTCTTCTGGTTAAATTACAAAAACTTCTCTAATGTGTGTACAATATTTTATAGAGGTCTATGCACAAAAACCTAGAAAGATTGTAAGAGTATTAGATTTACAAATATCAAATAAATTGACATTTTCCCTACAAAAGTTAGGGCTAGGAGATGTTCCAATTAAAGTTACCTGGGCAACCTTCTGTCACCTTTCTGTTAGGATATATTAATTTCAGGATCACATCCTCTCATTTTCACAAGTTTCTATTTATGGCTTAGGAAATACCTGCCCTGGAAACGATCTGTGATTTGCTTCTTACTCTCACAACGATTTAGATTCCTTCCCAACTCATATAATTGCTTGTATGGGTTGATTTTCCTCTAAAGTTAGTGTATCTCCACACTGTGAAAAACCTGAGGGGGAATCAGGAAGGTTCCTGTCAGCAGCCACCAACCTGCATTTGCCAGATGTTGCTTAGCACAAAAAAGAAGGGTTTAATTATACAAGAATTAGTCCATGGGTAAGCCTGATCCATCATCCAGAAACCTTGGAAATCAAGTTACATAAAACCATAGGCTGCTTTGGGTTGGAAGGGGCCTTAAGGATCATTTATTTCCACCCCCTGCCATGAGCAGAGACACCTCCCACTATCCCAGTTTGCTCCAAGCGCTGTCCACCTGGCCTTGGACACCGCCAGGGATCCACAGCTTCTCTGGGCATCACCCCCACACTTTTGGAGTTGAGCAGCCTTTTCCTGCTTGCAGGACACAGAGTGTAAGTGGATCAAGAATCTCACCTCACAGCAGGGAAGTAAATCCAGTAGAGGAAACCAACACTTCCAGGCTGCTGCACCAAATACCTGGTTTTTTTTGCTGTAGTTTTAGTGGTGCTGAGGTATCTGTTTGCTACTCTTTCCTGAACGCCACTCACTGTTTGCTACTCAGAAATCCACACCTCACAGCCAGTCCCGCTCACAGGTGAACAGTTTGAGAAAGTTTTAGCACCTTTTGGAGCTGAAACAAATGTAGAGTGAGTGGCCCAAACCCTGCAGAGCTGCTCCATCGTTCCCTGCAAGCTCAAAGAGACACCCTGGAATAACCCACACAAGTTTTATCACTTCTGAGAGGAAAACAAATCTGCAGTCCTGGCTCACCCAAGCCTTCACGTCCTTTGGTATCCAGGGGGGAAAGTTTTCCTCCAAGCAGGCACCTGATTCACACCTTTAGAACCCTCACTTCATCAGCTCCTTGTTTGCACATGAAACCGGAGCTGGTAACGAGCACCAACCACACCCTTCAGAGCTGAGAGGGTTCCAGGTGCCCTTTGTTACTCATAATGAAAAACAAACAGATACAAACTTATCTGTTACTTTGAAAAATGAGCCTGGCCGTTAATTTTGTTAATAATAATTAGCCATCTTTGATCTGAGCTGATCCTGTGCTAATCTGAGAACTTTATCCTTTCTTTGTCCTCCCTTTATCTCTTAATTTCTCTTGCTCTTCCTCTTGCTCCCTCACATTTCCCACAGTTTTTGCTCTGATGGTCTGGTACAAAAATAGCGAGTCTCTGGAGTCCATGAGAAAGTGTGGCCATCCTATCAAGGGACTTTTTATGTTACAGTCAAGGGAAATGAACTTGTATTGGCGGGTTTTGGACAACTGGTTTTGCTACTGAAAATCGTATCAAGTCCAGAGTAGAAAACACATCAAGCAGCAACTTCCAAGTTCATTTGGTCAGCTCTTGTCACAGCAGTTGCAGTAAACCCTTTGCATCCAGATTTCCAGCAGTTAATGATCTGTAAATCTATTCAGTCTCCTGCATTCAGTCTGTGCCGTCTCCCATCTCTCCTGTATTGGCCCTCTCCAGACATTGTTTTTCTATGTCTAAAGGTGATTCCTCCATGTCCAGTGCGACAGAGTGGAGCTACTCAGCGCAGTCCCAGCACTCTTTGGGGGTCATGAGACAAATCCCTTTTCCTAAGGCTGTAAGGATTTGTTTCTCCAGACTGAGGATGTTGGGAATCCCACCACCTCTTCTAAAAACAACAGGAAAAACTGTGCTGCTGTTAGTTTTTCATCACAAAGACTTCTTCCTTAGCACCACCCAAAAGACTTTGCTCTGGCATTGCTTTTACTTGCACAAAGACAAAACATTTCTCCCTGATGGCCTCATTTCACTGCAAGGTTCCAGAGAATTGCAGTGAATGGCAGCAAACAAGGGTCTCACCACCCTAATCAAACCCAAGCACAGGTAGTAGCACCTACTTTTATTCATAACAGCTCAGCAATCAGTTCCTCCTGCAGGAATTCTGAACTTTAGGGACTGCTTGTGCCTCCCTGTGTGTGGATTCAAACCACACAGGTCCAACTGCTGAAATCCTGGCTAAGTTAATCAAGAGAGGATTTCTCTTCTCATCAAAGTTGGGCTGCTCAGAAGGGAATGTGGGAGAGGGAAGGCAAGTTTGGAGCTCCTGGCTGAAGAGGTCCAGGAGACTCCTGGCTGTGGTTGCTCACATTACCTGTGTCTGAGAAAGGAGGAGAACTCAGAAGCCTGGTTTGCTTGTGGAGGTTTTGCATGTCTGTGTGCCATCAGTGGGATTAGTGGAAGAATCCTTCTCCTAGATTTTGTCTTGCTCACAATACATAGAAAGGATTTTCAAGACAGCAACCAAGGACCAAGACTCCTTCTTTGTGTCCCTGTGCCGGCCTCCTTTCCCATTGTTTGCCCTGAACCCATCAATCAGTTAATTTTGGTTTTTTGGTGTAGTACCATGAGGAAAAAAGCCAAACAGGATCATTCTTTTCAGATTTGGGATTGTGTGGTACACCCTGGTGGCTGTGACATACCTGTAAGAGGTGCAGGTTTGGCTGCTTCCAGGAGCTGGGAATTTAACATCAGCCTCGTGTCCTCAGCAATGGTGTTGCATTCATTCCGCTGGGTGTATTTTTATTATTTTGTCACTGGGTATTTACCAGGTCAATGGTATGAACCACAATTACTGTTACAACATGACACCCCTGCTCTTAGTGTCACGTCCTGACAGACTACAAAGCTTAAACATTAACAGAATGTACAAATGTTTTTCTAAGGACACCGTTTCCCTTTCCTTCCAAAAACATACGCGATATCACAGGCTAAACTCAACCATATTGGGAAGTTAAACATTTATTTCTGTAGTTAATAAATTCCCTGCTTAGTTTGCATGGACCGTCATATAAAGGGCTGCGTGGATCCCTCCAGAGCAGAACTCTCTATTTTTCTCCCAGCGAAATGGCTCTTTTTTACCAAGGTGCACAGATATTTCTCCTCCTGACATCATCTTTAATCCTGGCTGAAGGCGGAAAGATCCTAGTGGTACCTCAGGATGGAAGTCACTGGCTCAGCATGCGCCCAGTAGTGGAGAAACTGCAGCAAAAGGGACACGAAGTTGTTGTGGTTGTACCCTCAACAAGTCTGTACATGAAGTCAAAGGAGCCTCAGAATTATATCGTGAAAGCGTATCCAATACCTTACAGACATGAGTATTTGGATGAAATGCTCAAGACCTTTGTTAATGCTCATTTTATTGAACAATCTGTTTTGAATGTTGTTCTTACCTCGTATCAAAGCACAATAGAAATCTCCTCAGTCTTTTTCACCAATTGTAAGAGCCTCCTGCAGAACGAGAAGCTGATGCAGTACTTGAAGGAGAGTAAATTCGACTTGGTTTTCACAGATCCCATCCTGATGTGTGGGCCCTTGGTAGCTGAGTATCTTTCCGTTCCTTCTGTCTACTTCCTGCGGGGCTTTCCTTGTGGAATGGATTCTGCTGCTACCCAGTGTCCAAGCCCTCCTTCCTATGTCCCCAGATTATTCTTGTATAATTCAGACAGCATGACATTTTCCCAGCGAGTGAAGAACATGCTGGTCAATCTGCTGGAGCTCTTTTACTGTAAGGCTCTATATGATCCATTTGAAAAACTTGCATATGAGCTTTTCAAAAAGAAAATGACAGCGACAGAACTCCTCAGCCGTGGATCTTTCTGGCTGATGAGATATGATTTTGTCTTTGAGTTCCCGAGACCAGTGATGCCAAACATGGCTTTTATCGGAGGAATTAACTGTGCTCAGAAGAAAAAACTGTCTCAGGTACAAAATTTTATTTGGTTTTTATATTGAAAATGCAAAAATATAAATGTCTCATAGAATGGCAGAATGGTTTGGGTTGGAAGGGACATTAAAGATTATCACATTCTAATCCCCTGCCATCCTGGGCAAGGGATTATACTGACATCCTTACATCACATCCTGACTGGTGTTTAAAGATAGAAATCCTGCATGATGCAGAAATATTATTTCCTATTAGCCAGTGTCCAGATTAAATTACATCCGGGCAAACCTAAAGCCTTATCAGGCTTAATTAGGTCAATTTAAGTGACATGTAACTTTAACGCAAATGATAAGCTCTTTCGTTGAACTGAAGAACTTTGGTGTTCTCCTTCTCCAGCAGTCTCATGGACTGTCTGTCCCTACTTCCACGTATCCCTTCTCCTTTCATCCATATGGAAGGTTATAGGACTGAAGATTTTACCTGTTTTCCATCATAGCCATCTACCAGATTGATTCCTTTCCATCTGCCTTTATTGTCAAGGTATCAATATCTAACCCCCAAAAGATCCTCTTTAAATTCAATCCTCCTTTTCTGGATCATTGAATTAGGTTTTAAGCTTTTCTGAGTATGGGTATCTTCTGTAAATTTCCAGTTGGGCTTTTGTGTACCACCCTTCCAGTGTTCATTTGGCAGCCTTGTCTGAGGTTATGGCCTGTTTTCTGTGTATCTCCTTCCTCCGAGCTGTTCGAAAATTCCCATTAAGTTAATCTATGTTGTAAACTACTGATATGGGATCAGTGTGGGTGATGGGGCTGCTGCTCCTTTTGGAGGGCAGGTCCTCAGCGAAGTCCAGGATTCCCTGCCGGGCTTGGGAAGACACATGCAGAAACTGCACGGAAAAGAAGGCTCCAGCAAGGATGTAGAGCCTGGAATGCCCTGGAGGAGGAAATTGTTTCATACATTCACCTACTTACAAACTTTTATGAGAGGTTATCACTAGCATTAAACCCCCAGCATTTATAACCAAGAAGGATCAGGACCCAGAGTTCGGGTCATGAACTGACCCCAACACTGGTCGTGAACTGACCCTTCATTGGCTGTGAATGACTCATGATTTTGTGAAAGGCGTTATTGGTTTTTGTTATCTGGGGTACAATGGTGAACTGCTCTTTTGCAACTTCATTTTATACCTGATAGGATAAGGGATTAGGTGAAAGTTATATGGAGAGACGAGGAAAGATTTTCTGTTGGCTGCTTATCTTTGAAAAAACGCAAGTTTGCATAAAGAAAAACTAATTTTTCTCAGGGACACCAATTGGTTTTGGTTATTTAACAGGTACTTTAACACTGATTTCTCATATTTATCTTTACTGTAAGTTATTTTTCATTGTACATCAGTTTCATTAGAAAAGAAAATGCTTTTAAAAAAGATGCTAAATTACCTCAGTCTGTGATAACTGTCAGCCTTCAGTGGCACTGATGGAAAAGAGTAGTTTCAGTGCTCTCTTCATAGGCACAGTCTTCCCATGTGGGGTCAACAGTGTTTCTGCCCACCCACTCCGTGGGTGCATTTTTTCAAGGGTTTTCCCTGCCTTTTGTCATCAGACCTTGGGGGTGGTGGGCTGGTGGCAAGAAGTGCCAAAAAACTGCAGTCCTGCTGTGGGGAGAAGGTGGCATTGAGCCAATAATCTTAGCTTGGCGTGTATGAAGGTGACACACCTTTCTTGGCTCATGCATAGCCACCTTTGAAGCATGAACCTGCTCTGAACCTTTCACAGTCGTATACTGCTTCCTTTGCCCCTGCTGCGTGCGAAGCTGTGAGGATCTGAACTGGGTGGATGTGAGTCAAAAGGGCAGAGGTGGAGCATGCCTACAAAAGCTAGCACACCACCCCAGCCTCTCTCATGCGTGGGTTCCTCTCTGCACAGCCCACACCATGCTGGTGGCACTGCTTGTCCCCTTGCTGTGCCTCCTGAGCCCGGCCACCGCTGGGAGGCTGCTGGTGTTCCCCATGGATGGCAGCCACTGGCTCAGCATGAAGAAAGTGCTGGCTGAGCTGAGCAAGAGAGGGCATGAAATAGTGGTCATCGCACCGGACAACAAAATGCTGATCGATTCCTCGGACTTTTACGAAATGAAAACCTACCCTGTGCCATTCAAGAAGGAGGATATGGAAGGACACATACGGAACGCTAGTGCAAGAGTGTTCAGCAAAGAGCCTTTCCTGGTGAGATTCTGGAAGCTTTTGGGAGATTACCGGAAGAGCGGGGCCATGTTTCAAGCTTCCTGCAGGTCCTTGCTGTACAACCAGGAGATACTGAAGTACATTGGAGAGAATCACTTTGATGTCGTGTTCACAGATCCTGTGTCACCTTGTGGGCAGATCATTGCCCTGCACTTCTCCATCCCCACTGTCTTCTTCCTGCGGATGGTTCCGTGTGCCATAGATGCTCATGCGGCTCAGAGCCCAGACCCAGTGTCCTATGTCCCACGGATGTTCTCCGAGAACACAGACCACATGACCTTCTCTCAGAGGGTGAAGAACTTCCTGATTGCCCTTTCTGAGTCTTTCAGCTGCAACATTGCCTATGCTCCGTTTGAAGAGCTGGCCTCGGAGTTCCTCCAAAAGCCGGTGACAATGACAGAGCTTTTAAGTCATGGATCCGTCTGGCTGAGGAGAATCGACTTTGTCTTTGAGTATCCCATGCCTGTCATGCCCAACATGGTTTTCATTGGAGGCATCCACTGCGGACAGAAGAAGCTGTTATCTCAGGTCAGTGGCCGGCTGGGAAAGGTTGTGGCAGTCACACACCTGCATGATCCTAGTGAGGTGTTTGATAGGGATGTATCTTATCTCTCTTTTGGAGACAGACCATTTACAAGGGCTTGGAGTGATGGGACAAGAGGAATGGCTTTAAGCTGCCAGAGGAGAGGATTAGGGGGAATATTGGGAAGAAATTCTTCCCTGTGAGAGTGGGCAGGCCCTGGCACAGGTGCCCAGGGAAGCTGTGGCTGCCCCTGGATCCCTGGCAGGTTGGACGAGGCTTGGAGCAGCTTGGGATAGTGGAAGGTGTCTCTGCTCATGGCAGGGGGTGAAACGAGGTGAGCTTGAAGATCCCTTCCAACCCAAACCATTCTGGAATTCTACCTGAAGATATAATTTAGCTTAAGACTTTCTATACAGCGAATCCACACAAAAAACAGGCCAGGAGCACAAGATGTGATTCCACCTCCTTTCTTTGGGTCTGGCAAATAGGGATTTTGGTGAGGGCATCGTGTTCTATCTGTGTTTAATTCCAGCTGAAATCAGGCACACAAATCTTCAGGCAGAAATTAATGCCAAAAAGGGCTGGTGAATTGTAACAGCCCTTCCAATAATTCATTGCCTCACATAAAAGGCAGGAGAATATTTCTTCAAGACCATTAGCTGCTTATTTAGTCAGAAAAGTAACTCACTGGGTCATGTGCAAGAGCGTCATATTCTCCTTTATGTACCAGTAGTTTTTGAGTCAAAGGCTCATGTTTTGTGGTGAAGGTTTTGGTCTAAAAGCTTCCATGGCAAACTGCTGAATTCTCAGCTGCATTTTTAGGAATCATCCAGCTTGGATGGGGAAATGTTGATGGGTGGTGGCTTGGGAATCTGTGGTCTAAAAAGTCCTTGATTAGCTTAGTGGTGCTCACGTGGTACATTAGCTTCTTGTTGCATGTGATGCGTGTTCTTGCTTGCTTGTGCTATCTGTGGAACAGTTTCATGTGAAGCCCGGGATTAAGTGGAAGAGGAAATATAGGAGTAGGGAACGTTCATCAGCAATGACGACTCTGTAGTTAGGGTCGTCCTGCTGTCTCAGGAAGAAATCACTTTGTTTCCTAAAAAGGACAAAGTTTTATCTTTGTGAACATTACTTAAAAATCAAGAAACTCTCCTCTCTTTTTGCCTCAATTTTTTTTTCACTTGCCAGCCTTCGCAAAGCCCTTGGGAATGGATTCTTCCTGCCTAGCACCACTCTTACTCTTCCCTCAAATTCACAGGCTTTTGTGAACATGAATGAGTGAAGCCTCACAAGAAAAGAGATTTGCTTTTTACATCTTCCCCAGAGCCAACCTTCCCTGCCCTTGGGCTTTGCTTTACTCCTCCCACTTCCCTGGTGCCAGCATTGTGGTGTTTGTTTCTGTTGACCTGCTTTTTCACAACAGTCTCTTCCAAATTATTACCGAGCCCCTTTTATCAGGGGAGTGCTTTTTCCTATCTGTTCGGTCCATCAGAACTGCTTAACGGCTCATCAGGGACAAAGCCAGGCAGATCCTCTGGGAAAGCAGGAAGACATCCTGCTTGCAAGCGAAGCCATGGAGCAGCTCCAGCTTCGAATCAAACTCTTCTCTGAAGGCAAGGCTCCCTCTCTTTTTGTTTTCAGAGGCTAAATATCATAACCCAGCAGCAATATTTATTGCAGAAATGTTGGTGCTCCACTCCTGATTTAATTTTATTGCTCCTGGAAAGAAAAAATGATGGAGAGAGAGAAGTCAGGATGAGAACAAGAAGTGTCATGCATGACAGCAATAATGCAGTATTTTTCCTTCACTGATGCAAACCCCTCTGCTGCAGCAGTGGATTAAATTCGTACCTGGTGGTGTTCCTGGCTCTGGTGCTGATCCGTATGTAAATCCCAGAGCCTTCTCCTGAGGGTTCACACAGATATTCTACTGTATAGTGGCACAATTTTATAATTTTCCACATAAACCTGCAAAGCATTTCAGAACAGCTGTAAAGTGCTTCTCAAAAAGAAGGAAAGCTATGAAGCATTTTAATACCTGCTTTCAGCAAGCCTGGTTACTTCCAAGTGCCAGCACTATTCTCGTGGTTTTGTTTTGGCAAAGCCTGATTTTATTTTCAAACTAACATCAATCAGCAGAGATTGAATCAGAAGGGAGCCTCACTTACCAAGCCCAGTTCTGCCCAACCCAAATTCCTTTGTCATTTAAATGGTTCATCAATGCCTTGAATGGTTGCCTTTACTGGAAAAGCCGGGTCATTAAGGGAGAATGTGGGAACCTGGCAAGGTGCTGTGGCTGTATTTAAAAGCTGCCAGTTTGGGTAAGACGAGCAGAGTTTGGATTTCTAGGAACAGGGCTCCTGTGAGTAAACACAGCTCCTCACCTTCCGTGGGGGTTCTGCTTTTCCTGTCCCTGTTGTGCTGGGCCGGTGGTGAGAAGCTGCTGGTGGTGCCCATGGATGAGAGTCACTGGCAAAGCCTGCGCTCGCTGCTGGGGGCCCTCAGCCGGAAAGGCCACCAAATTGTCACCGTGGCACCAGAAGTGAACTCGAGCGTGGAGGCATCCGAATATCACACCCTCAAAAAGTATCCAGTGCCCTTATGGAGGGAAGAGCTGAAAGCACGGGTGCGCTCCTTTGGGAATGCTCTTTTTGAAAGAAAACCATTTCCTGACAGAATTACTGCTGTCCTTGAAAAAGTCCGGCTCATCTCCCTTCTCTGAGCTGCCTCCTGCGCCAGTCTGCTGCACAACAAGGATCTGATGCAGTATCTCCAAAGCAGAAATTTCGATGCTGTTCTCACAGACCCTCTTGTACCATGTGGACAAATCTTGGCTCTGCATCTCTCTGTCCCGTCTGTTTTCTCTCTCTGAGGATTATTTCCCTGCAGTTTGGATTTGCAGGTTGCTCAGTGCTCAGTCTTCCCTTCCTACATCCCAAGAACATTAACAGACAACTCAAACCACATGACGTTTATTGAGCATGTGGAAAACTCAGTTCTCAAGTCCATAGATTCCTTTCTTTGCAGTTTTGCCTATTTGCCATTTGAACTGGCCTCAAATGTTCTTCATAGGTCAGTAAAAGTGAAGGAGCTCTTAAGCCATGGATCCATCTGGCTTGAAAGAATGGATTTTGGTTTTGAGTGTGCCATGCCAGTGATGCCCAATGTATTTTTTATTGAAGGTATAAACTGCGGAAAGAAAAAGCCATTATCTCAGGTCAATGATTGCCATGGTAAAATAGATGAATGTTTATTGCTGTTTGCAAATGATCTGTGTGTCTATAATTGTGTCCATGAATTGGTTTTACTGTCACAATTGATTTTTAAAAACAGTGAATCTTTTTGGTTTATAGACCCATCCTTTTGTAATTTAGAAATGAAGCATCATAAGGCACCAAGTGGTAGATAATGCTTTGGTTGCTCTAGCAGCATCTGCACGAGCTTTATGCTGCCTTCCCAAAAGTTTCCCTACAAAGGATGTGCCTAGAGCTGCTGTAGTTTGATAATTGTCCTTAAAAGTATTCTGATGTAGGCTACCAAACTCCACACTAAATGATTCTATTGTTAAAATTACCTCTGTGCAATAATTTTCATAATTAGGGCTTGTCTGCAAATTCTGTCTGTGCATTAATGTTGTTTGCTTTTATGGCCCTAGGGCAAACTCTTCCCAGACTGATCTAAAATGGTATTTCTGAGTTGCCAATTCACTTTTAACTACAGCTGACAAAAACCATGCCCGTGTCCTTCCTCCTTCCAGCCCCTACTTCATCTTTCCAAAAAGAAGTCTTGCAGGGGAATGAACTTTGATAGCCAATTTTCCATTTTCCTTGCAGTGTCACAATATAGAACTGATGAAGAATCCAGACCATTTCCCATGTGAAGCTTTAATATTTTTTCTAATCTTTTGCAAATAGAAAACAATATTGACTGACAGGATGGGAGGAATTACGTTACACTGAAAGTTCTTGCTTGGAAACTGAATGATCTGTTAATTAGGTCTTTTCAGCATACCATTTGTTGAAGGATCCCTCATTTCCTTAAATCATAGAATGTCTTCTAGGAGGGTCTGTTCCATGATCTTCCCAGACATAAAGGTGGGGCTGACAGGTTGGTCGTTCCCAGGGGATTCCTTTCTGTCCTTTTTTAAGATGGGTGCAATGTTTCCCTTTTCCCAGTTAGGACTTCTCAAATGTCATGGAGAGTGCCTTGGCAACTCCATGAACCAATTCCCCCAGGAGTCTGGGATGCACCTCATGGGTTCTCGTATGTTTGGGTCATCAGGTGCCCTCATGTTTGGGTTCCTCAAGTGATCACCAACTTGATCTTCACTTACAGTGGGTGGAATTTTGCTCCCCCAGCTCCATCTTGCTGTCCATCCACTCAAGAGATATGGGAAGAGAGGTTGCCAGAGAAGACTGGGGCCAGAAAGTTCTCGAGCCCCTCAGCCTTCACCTCATTCATGGTTACCAGTTTCCCAGTCATGCTTACCAGGATGGATACACTTGCTGTGACCTTCCTGTTCTGGCTAACAGACAAGTGGTAGACCTTCTTGTGGTGATTTCCACCCCTTGCCAAGTCCAGTTCCAGCTGCACCTTGGACTTCCTGACCCTGTCCTACATAACCAGCCAGCATTCCTCCAAAGCCAGTGCTCCTCCAATACAAAGAGAGGGGTGTATTCCAGGGTACCTCCTGCCCTGAGTAGCATCTGCCAAATTGGATGAACTTTAACAGCTTTTCTGCCATCTTTGCAATGTCCATGTTTATACATTTACCAAACAGTAAATTAGTCTAAAGATCTTCGATAAAAACCAGAGCCGAGATCACTTGAAAACACAAAGCTGAGAAACTTCTTATTTGGTGGCACTCACCTGATCACTGCAGGAATGGCCCCGGGGCTCAGTGCTTCTCCACAAGTTGTGCTTCTGCTCCTGTCCCTGCTGGGTCTGGCTGCTGCTGGGAAGCTCCTGGTGGTTCCAGTGGATGGGAGCCACTGGCTCAGCATGCAGGAAGTGGTGGACAGCCTGGGGCAGAAGGGACATGAAGTGGTTGTGGTGGCACCTGAAGTCACTATGCGCATCAAGCCATCAAAGAACTTTGTGATGAAAATGTACTCAGTTCCCTACACACAGGAAGAGATGGAGAAAGAATTCCAGGCATTTTTTCATTTTTCATTTGAACAAGGATCTTTTCTGGAGAGATTTGTTAAAGCATACCAAGGCATTAAAAGAATCACTGACTTTGGGGTCTCCAGCTGTGGACACCTCCTGCAAAACAAAGAGCTCATCAGGTACCTCGAGGAGAGCAAGTTCGATGCCATCCTTACAGACCCTGTCTTACTCTGTTGGGCGATCCTGGCAAAGCATCTTTCACTTCCTTCCGTGTATTTCTTACGAGGAATCCCCTGTGGTTTAGACTTTGTTGCCACTCAGTGTCCCAAGCCCCCTTCCTATGTCCCCAGGGGATTNAACTTACAGACCACATGACCTTTCTCCAGAGGGTGAAGAACCTACTCCATGACATCCCAGATCTTTTTCTCTGTGATTTTGCCTTTGAACCCTACTCAAAACTGGCTTCTGAGTTCCTCCAGCGGGAGGTGACTGTGCTGGATCTCTTCCGCCAGGCTTCAGTTTGGCTCCTGAGGTCAGAATTTGTTTTAGAGTATCCAAGACCCTTGATGCCCAACATCATTCCAATTGGAGGCGTAAACTGTGCTCACAAGAAGCTGACTCAGGTGGGTCTGGTTTTTGATTTGTGCTTTGATTGGTTTCTGTGTTGCCAAGGGTTCAATTTTTGGATGCAATATGAATTGAGTTCCCATTTGCATGAGTGAGGTGAATAGTCATGAAAGGAACTGTTTTTCTCTCACTTTCTTCCTCACTTTGTGTAGGTAGCTGTTCCTTTTGGCTTTTAAAGTGTGCTCAGTGGAAGGAAAACACCAGGGTCTTCTAGTGAGGGTCTGTGATGGGACTTGCTGGGGCAGTCTTTAGAGTTTCTCTGGTAGAGACAGGGGGCGTTACCTGGTGATTCTACCACACACCTCCTTTTGACTTGGCAGAAATCCTTGCCAGTTCTGCATACTTTATTACATTGGGGATTACACA
>VZRL01004720.1:502-11653 GCA_013397895.1 Origma solitaria
ACCACAGCTCCGAAGTGTGGGGGTGCCGGTGTCACCCTGGGCCAGAGGGATGAGGGGGGGACACAGCTGAGGGGCCAGGCTGGGACCCCGTGGGACCACCCCCAGCCCTGAGTGGCAGAATGGGGTTTTGTCCCTGCCGCTGGCACAGAATCCCAGAGCAGTTTCGGTTGGAATGGACCTCAAAGCCCATCCAGTGCCACCCCTGCCATGGGCTGGGACACCTTCCACCATCCCAGGCTGCTCCAAGCCCTGTCCAGCCTGGCCTTGGACAGTGCCAGGGATACAGGAGCAGCCACAGCTGCTCTGGGCANTCCTGGAGCCCTTCAGGCCCTGCCAGGGGCTCTGAGCTCTCCCTGGAGCCTTCTCCTCTCCAGCTGAACACCCCCAGCTCTCCCAGCCTGGCTCCAGAGCAGAGGGGCTCCAGCCCTCAGAGCATCTCCGTGGCCTCCTCTGCACTGGCTCCAGCAGCTCCACGTCCTGCTGCTGTTGTTCCCAGGGCTGGGGCAGCTCTGCAGGTGAGCTCTCACCTGAGGGGGCAGAGTGGCACAATCCCCCCCTGCCCTGCTGCCCACGCTGGGGCTCAGCCCAGCACAGGGGAGGTTTCTGGGGCTCAGTGCCCATGGCTGGGGCAGGTTGAGCCTCTTACCCACCAACACCCCCAGGTCCTTCTTCTCAGGGCTGCTCTCCATGAGTTCATCTCCCACTCTGTGCTCAGGGCTGGGATTGCCCAAACTCTGCTCGGTGTGTGGAGGCCAGGCTGGGCACTTGCCACCAGTGCTGGCTCTGTGCTGGGTGGGAACACCCTGAGCTCCAGCAGTGCGTGGCAGGAGGGAGATCCAGACTGGAGCCCTCCCAAGCTGTGTGACCCTGCTCCAGGGCCCCCAGCTCTCCAGGCAGTTCCCAGCCCTCCATCAGCCCTGGCACAGCCCAACTCCGAGATAACCCAGAACAGCGATGTCCCTGTGCAGATCATCCTGTTCACCTTCAGAGGGTCCTGGAGACACAAACCTTGGACACCCAGCCCTGAAGATTACTGACTGTCCTGGGTTTCCCTGCACCGCAGAGGAAGAAATCCAGCAGCCCACTGGGAATTGACTCGGCAAAGCCCCAAGGGACCTTCCCATCTCACACCCGATAAATCCACCCGGGACCAGATTTAATCAGGAAATGCAGGAAACTCTTCGTTTTTTCCCCCCACTGCGTTCCCCCTCTCTCTGGCACATGTTCTGTGGCTGATGATGGCTCTGGGCCCTCTCTGGACACCAGCTCTGCTGAGACCGGCTCAGGATCAACACACCCTCCAATGAAAGATGTGTCATTGATGCTGAATTTGTTCATCATCCCTGCTCAGAGGTCCAGGTCCAGGAGCTGCTGGAGGCAGGAACAGGCTGGTGGGAGATCCTGGCTGCTCCTTTCCTGAGTGAAGCGGCGAGGACAGGGTGGAATGCATAGGAGCCTGAGCCATGTGTGTCACAGGGATGCCACCCTGGATTCGCATCACAGGCTCCTTGTCCATCATTCTCACAGAATGGCAGAATTCTGGAACATCCTGAGTGGGAATGGATCCACAGAAATCATTGATCCAACCCCTGGCCCTGCACACACACCCCAACAATCCCAATGAGAGCATTGTCCAAACGCTCCTGGAGCTCTGGCAGCCTTGGGGCTGGGACCATTCCCTGGGGAGCCTGGGCAGTGCCCCAGCAGCCTCTGGGGGAAGAACCTTGCCCTAATCTCTAACCCAACACCTCTCTCCTGCAACTATGAACAAATCAAACCCCAAACTCCCCTTTCCCCCCCAGCTTCCCTAGCTGGGGCTCCTGCGCCAAAGCTGAGCGTGAGCAAGTCCCGCTGACTCCAAGGAAAACTTATTTCAGGGGATGGAGGTTTTCCAGCCGCACCCCCTCCTTATCCCCTCCGCCGCTGCCACCCCTCCGGGCGCTGCCGGCTGCTGCCTGACTCCGGCACTTCATTAGCACCAATTTGCTCTCGTCACGCTAAGTGGTGGTGACTCGGGAGAGGAGTGAGGAGAGCCGAGCAGCCGGGAGCGCTCCCAGGGCTGCGGTGCCAGCCCTGCCTCACACCCGCAGCTGTTCCAGTCCCAGCAGCAGCTCCCGATGGCCCTGGTCTCCCCTGAAACAATAAGAGCAGCCAACAAAAGGCCCGGCAAGGGAGGAAATAGGACAAATGGGGGAAGTGACTTTTCAGGAGAGCTGTGAGCTGATCCCGGTTCCCCTGGGTGCTGGGGAGAGCAGAGCAGGGCAGCAAGTCTGCTTTTACAAAGGTCTCTGGGAAAGCAAGTGGAAAATGAAACCTCTGCAGAAAGAAAATGCTTTTAACAACAAACTCACCTTTTAATGTCATGTGAAACTGTTTTGGTGTCCCCGAGAGGGGTTTGGTGGCTGCCACCGGGGCGAGAACAGCTCACCTGGAAAGAACAAGAATAAAACCAGGGCGAATGTGGAGGGATGGAGCCGAGCAGGGCTGCAGCAGCCACAGCTCCTTTGTGTCCCTTCAGCCACCCTCAGAGCAGACCAACCTATCTGCTTCAGTGCTGGGAAAACTGAAAATGCCACCCGTGGGAAAACACGCCAGGCGTGAAAAGTGCAGGAGAGGAAACGAGGTGTCCTGGGGGCTCTGCTCCATGTTGGGCTGGCTCTGCCGGTCCCCCCCAGCTTCTGCTGATCCCAAATCGGGAAGAGATGGGTCCCCATGTCGGGAAGGACCCTTGTCACCCGAGCAGAGGACAGAGGGCTGTCCCCCCAGGCCCTCCCCGCCCACTGCCAGCCCGGGGCTGTGGGCAGTGTGTGGGGTGGGCAGCGTGGGCAGCTGGCAGAGCCTCACAGCCCCGTCCGGGTGGATCCCTCCCTGGGCTGAGCCACCGAAACCCTCGGCGTGGGAAGGGAAGGGAAGCGAAGGGAAGCGCAGGCGGCAGCGCTTTGTCTCATCTCATCTCATCTCCTCATTTGCAGCGTTCAGAGGAAGATTTAATTTGCTGGGCTCGGGAAGCGGTTCCCCTGCAGCGCTGGCTGCATACCAATGACCAGGGGCTCTCCTCGTCCTTGCCGGGCGCCCAGGGACACCAGCGGGGAAGCCTGGCCCCACCAAGGCAGGGACACGTGGCACAGGGACACGTGTGGGGCTGGCAGCTCTGCCTGGGCTGTCATTGTGAGCCCAGGGCTGGCAGGCTCTGCAGACACATCATAGCTCCTGATCACATCTCACTGAAAGGCCTCTGAGCTTTCTTTGGCTCCAGAGTGGCTCAGATGCTGTGGGACCACGGCACCCAAAATTCCCCATGGTTTTGGAGCACAGAAGGTGTTTGGTTTTTGGGGTTTTTTGTCATGTACTGCTGAAATCTGAGGGATCCCAGGAATGGACACTACAGGGCAGGCTCTGCTCATCATTCCGTGGTTTACACCACATCCCCTTTGCCATTGTGATCGTCTGTGTTTGGAACTAAATGGCATTTCAGAAAAAAAAAAAAAAAGGGCAAAAAGAAAGTTGAGGGGGTTTTTTTGAGCACTTTTCTTGTATACTGCTGCCTGTCCTGTCAGCATTGTGTCCTCCCAACTGGAGAAGAGCTGAATTTCTGCTGGAGACCCCTGTTTCCAACAAATCTCTTTGAGCTCTTTTCCTGTGGTGCAGAAGTCAAACCAAGCTCTCACGGTTGCCCCAGCAGCCCTGCCAGCCCCACTGTGGACCAAAGGATTTCTGGTTTGGAGCTAAAGCCTCGTGATCTCTGTTCCAGCTTTGGGGGAGCCGATGCCATGAGTTCATTCAGACCCTGTGAGGGGCATTGGGCTCATCCCTGTTCGCTCAGAGCTCCCAAAACCTTCCAGAGCAGTGGGGTGGGGACTGAACCAGTCACAAATGTTCTCTGGGGCATCACAGAACCGTGGAATTGTTGAGGCCAGAAAAGACCTCCAAGATCAAGTCCAGCCATCAACACAGCACCACCACCATGTTCAGCACTAAAATATGTCCCCAAGTGCCACAGCCACATGGTTTTTTAACACTTCCAGGGATGGTGACTCCACCATTTCCCTGGGCTAGACAACCTTTCCCAGGAAGAAATTTTCCCTAATATCCAATCTGAACCTCCCCTGGTGCAACCTGAAGTCATTTCCTCCTGTCCTGTCATTTGTTACTTGGGAGAAGAGACCAATTCCCACCTCTGCCCCTTCAAGGAGAAGGGGAAACTGAGGCTGGACCCATCTTGAAGGCCTAGAGAGAAGCCAGCTTTGCTCAGGGCCATTTCCCACCAGAATGAGCCCATCCCACCTCTGCATGGGGAAAACCTGTCCTGACCAACCACATCCAGGTTCCCCCTCTCCATCCCTGCCTCCGCCTCCCTCTGAGCCCATAAATGCTCCTTGGTCCCCTTCCACCCCTGGGAGATGATTTGACAAGGAGAAAAAGAGAGAAACTGGTGGGGTTTGTGTGTTTTTTTCCCCCCAACCTTGCTTACTGCGGCGTGCTGGCTCTGAAAGCCCCTGGCTGTCTTTTGTGATCTCAACAAATCACCAGCACTTAAGCAAAGTGGGCAGAAAATTACAGGTTGTATTGCAAGTGAATGGAGAGGGAGAGCACGCTGGGGCCGAAAAACAGAGGTTTGAGGGTATAATAGAGAAAGCAGGGACCGGCAGGCTGCGGAAGCTTGCAAAGCCATCAGGTATTAGTTAAATGCTTCGCGGGGTTCACGCTGCGAGGCATAATCGCGGCTCCCGAGCAGCAGCCATTTGATTGTCTCTATTATGTCCCCTCTGAAATGGTTTGGGAGATATTTCGCTCGGAGCTGTCAAGGTGAAGTCAAGGAAAACGCGCTCCCTCTGACATGAGGCTCCCAGGAGGCAGAAGCCCTTGGCAGAATCCTCCGGGGAGGAGGGTGGGATGCCTCTGCTGTCGGAGCTCTTTCCTCCTGCTTCCCCTGCCCGAGGTTCCTCCTTGCCTTTTCTCCCTGCGGTTTTTCTGCAGCCAGGTCAGAGCTGCCCTAGGGATGGGATCTTGTTTGGATTTCATGCCTGGAGTGGGGAAGGATTGTGCTGTCAGCCCATCCTACTGCATCTGGCGGCCCCTCCTCATCACTTCTGTGCTCCTCGGTTGGGTTTGGAGGGTGTGAAATGAGTTGGGGAGAGGTGGAGGGAGGGGAAAATCCCCACTGTGGGTGAGCCTAGCCCCTCATTGGCAAACAGAGCATCCCCCCGGCCATGACAGACCTCAGTCCATCTCCCACTGTTGGTGCTGGCACTGCCAGGATCCTCTGTGCCCCAGCAGGAGCAGGACAAGCCCAGGAACAAACTCTGTACTTTGGGGACATGGTGCAGGGACAGGAATGGTGCTCCCCATCCCCAAGGAGCACAGCCAAGCCCAGAGACCCAGGAAGGACGTGACGAAAAAACAACATTTAGCGAAAGTTGGGTTGTTTGGATCTCAGACTTGGATAAAAAAGGGATTTTGAAGCACAAAGAGAACACCTCACCCACAGCTGTATGGGTGACAGTCAGAGCTGTGCCCCTCGTCCCCCGCTGCCTGCGGGGACATGGGGACAGCCACTGCCAGCCTGCCTGGGAAAGCAGTGCCCAGGGGATGGGGAATGGGAAAAAGATCCTCCGTTGGGGGCTTGATGGCTGCCGTAAATAGATCTGAGCAGCGTCCCCATCGATCGCTGCTGTGCGGAGCTGTAATTAGATTGAGCTGGGGGAGAGGGATGTTGGGCTGCGTCAGCAGAAAGGGAAATTAATAAATAAACAAACGAGCACAGGAAATGTGGGATGCAGCCGCCGGCGGCAGCACGGGCCAAAAATAACCCCAAATAGCGGGGGCTCGAGGTGTGGAGAGGATGTCACCTGTGCCTGGCGGTGGCACCAGTGTTGCTGCTGGAGCCTAGTGCTACCAGCAAGGCCCTGGTGGTTCGGGTTTGCCTCGGAGCTCAGAGCTATTAATGGGTTGTAATAATCACCCCTAAACACTGGAAAGGGGTTGGAATGTGAGGTTGGAAAGCTGGAGTGCTGGATCTCAGGCTGGCTGTCGGCACTGGGCTGGGAATGGGTGCCAGCAGGCAGGAGAGGACAGCCTGGATGGCCAGGGGGACAGCTGGGTCACACCCACAGGTCCCGTGGGGATGTGGGAGACATTCCAAGTGCCATCCTGCAGAGCAAAAGCCCTGTGGATGGAGCGTGAGGAGCCCACCATGGACACAGGAGGAGCTGAGCATGCCAGGGGTGCTGGGAGGGCATGGGGAGGGTGGGGGGAATTTTTCTGGTTTTTGTTTGGCTTGGGGGGAAGTTTGGGGGGGTCTTTTTTTTATTTTTTAATTCATGTCTGCAAAAAAAAAGTCAAATTTTCTATAAAGGCTTTTTTTGTTTGTTCTTTTTGCAAGCATCTGATGGTCATAGGGTAGGTTTCCACATTCTCTGCTGGCTGTTTGAGTAAGGTTCCCCTGGGACAGGGTCCCCTGGCGTCACTCAGGCTGTCCCTTTGTCCCTAAGGATGGTGATGTGCAGCCAAACCTGCCTGGGGAAGGGAGGGGAAGGTTCTCCACCAGAGAGTGGTTGGTGTGTCCAGCTCGGTGCCTCCTGGCTCGTGCCCCAGCGGGAGCAGAGCTGGTGGCTTCACGTGGGGACAGGGCCAGGAGTGAGCCCAGCAGCTGGGACACAGCAGCTGGGACACAGCAGCTGGGACACAGTCTGTGGGGTAAAATGTCTGCTTCACTGAGCTCCAGATCTCCCCAGCTCCGGGTGGAAGGGGTGGATGTCCTCTCTTAGTTCGAGGAGGTGTGAAGAAGGCTGGTAGTGTCCAGCTGAAGAAAAACAGGAGGCAGATCTTGCTTGTTTTCCAGTGAGGAAATTACTCCAAACGCCCTCTGTTACTCCTAGGCTACACAGGGCCTTTCCCTGCCCTTTCCTGGCTGTGGAGGTGTGTTTGGAGAGCGGGAAGTTGTTTATTCCCACAGGGGAATGCCTGTCCCCTGTGCCCCATTCCTGCAGCATTTCTGCCTTGGCCTCCAGCCCCTCCAAGCTCTGTGCTTGGAGTTTGGAGCTTCCTTCGACCCCTCCAGGTCTAAGGGGCTCCTGTGAGTGCCTGAGAGAAGCAGTTTGAAATCTGCCACCCAGACAGCAAATATCCCAAAGGAGCTGTGCCCTCCCTGCAAAATCCTTTGGAAGAGCTGAACCAAGAAACCCCAAAGGCTAAACACTGCTGCTGCCCTGGGCAAGAGTGGGACTTCATTTGGGAATTCTTTAGCCCAAGGTTTGCTCACTCTTTTCTGAGCTTCCCAGGAGGAAATGCTTTTTCCCAGCTGTGTAGGGTCAGATCCATGCCCTACCTTGCCCGGGGCTTCTCAGGTTCCTGCAGTTCCATGTGTGGTTGATTCCCAAGCAGCCAAATCCCTGAGCACCCAAATCAAACCTCGACAGCTTCAGGTTTGAGCAGGGACTGGATCAGCCACCTCCACCATTCTGTAGTTTCCTAGGAAAATGTCACAGCAAAGGTCCCCTCGTCCCACCTCTTCCACCAACAGTGCACTTGATATTCCCACAATTTAAATTCATATATTTCTTTATTTTCCTCCCCTCCCCCTCTGCCCCCCTGCAGCATGGTGGGGTCAGGGGGGCTTTCCTGGCTCTCGCAGTCCTTCCCCACGTGACAGCCCCTTTGTCCTGACCTTTGGCTCAAGCCAATCCTGCAGGGAACCCTTTTAATTCTGTGCTGACAAATGTGCCGGAGGATCTGGTAGCAAAGGCACACGGGGCAGACAGAATTTCCTGGAGCCTCCAGTGACTCAGGCAGGAAAACCCCATCCCAGAGCAGGTGATCCATGATCGATCCTGCAGTGGGACATGGAGGCTGCAGATCCACCTTTCCATAATGTCCCTGTCCCCAGCTCTTCCCTGCGTTTCTGAGCTGGCAGTTGGATGTGGTGACCAGGAGACACCAATTCCTGGAGTTCTGCAGGGAGATCCACAGAGAGGATGAGGAGGCGAGGGCGACCCTGCTGAGGGAGGCTGATGCATCACCCCCAAAATTTCAGGATGGATCCCAACAGGCCCTGGGAGCAGAGCAGTCCGGGGGTTTCCTCAGTCTCTAGAACCCGGGTCATCTGGAGACGCTGAGACTTTTCCAAGGCTGTCACCCTGGTGTCACAGGAGACCGTTGTCCCATCTCAGCAGGTGCTCAGGAGGTGCAGGGAGGAAGAGGAGGGAGTGGTGGGCCACGAGCCAATGAGATTCCGAGTTCCCTGGAGAGAAGGGCCTGGATTTGGGCAGCCTGCAAGCGGGCCAGGGTGGGGAGCCCCAACTAACAGCCCTGTTGTCTCTTTTGAACGTCCCCAGCTTGCAAACGCAAGGAGCAGGAGCAGCAGAAGGACCGGAGCCTGCAGCCCAAGAAGCAGCGCTTGGTCTTCACGGACCTGCAGCGCCGCACCCTGATCGCCATCTTCAAGGAGAACAAGCGCCCGTCCAAGGAGATGCAGATGACCATCTCGCAGCAGCTGGGCCTGGAGCTCAACACCGTCAGCAACTTCTTCATGAACGCCCGCCGGCGGTGCATGAACCGCTGGCAGGAGGAGCCAGGCGCCAACCCCGGGGTGCCCTCGTCTTCTACAAGCACTTTCTCCAAAGCATGATGTCCCCCAGCCCTCCCTGCCCCTTCCTGGATGTCCTCCTCATGACAAAGCCAACCCCAGACTCACACGCATGGCCTGAGTGGGGTGGGTGCTTTTGGGGTGGGTCCGTCAGCCTCCCGAACCCTCAGCCGGGTGTCACCCATGGACGTGGGCCTCAGGCCACCTCCTGCTGCCACCTCCTGCCGCCACGTCCTGCCAGCTCGGGGAGCAGGGACAGGGTTTGTGACCAGGTCAGCTCCGTCCCTAGGAGGGCTCAGAGGAAACCTTCGTGGAGTGAGGGGTAACGTGGGATGGAGGGAGCAAGCGAGGCACTGTTAGGGAGCAGCCCTGGTCCTTGGGGGTCCTTGGGGGTCCTTGGGGGCCCTTGGGGATCACAGAGCCTTGCCTTCACCTGCCCACGAAGGGTTTTGGGGACAGAGGCCTGCCCTGACCCCTCAACCAACCTTGACCTGTGTCACAGCCACCCTTACAGCCACAGCGGAGGGGGGAAAGGTGGGGGTGACACGAGAAGTGGCACCGTGGGCTGGGCTCTGGCACAGCCCCCCTGAACCAGGGCCAAACCCGCCACGGTTCCAGGGGGGCTGAGCAGGGAAGGTGCTCCCGGTGTGCCTGGAGGGCTCCTGGCTCCTGCCAGGTCTCTGAGGCTCAGTGGGTCCCCCAGGGCAGCCAGACCCTCCGTGCCATCCCCACATGGCATTTCCCCGCCCTGAGGGCTTTGCCAACCTGGCTGAGGGCATTCCTGTAGTGTTTCCTCCATGGACACCCTCCTCTGATCCCCCGGGACACCCCCAGGAGCCCCAACACCCCTGGCCCCTCACGCACTCACCCCCGACCCACGAGAGCCCCCCGGTCCCAGATCCCTCCGGAGAAGCTCCACGGCGAAGGAGTCCCTTCTGCCTCCACGGACCCGAGCGCCCCATCCCGAGGGGACCCCGACTGCTCCGCGCCGCCCGGCGCCCCAGCAGCTCAAAGAAGCACATTTTAGCTACAGAAATCGGGTATTTCAAAATAACAATTGTTCCAGAGGAGACAGGAGGAGAGACTCGGAGCGAAGGATCTGACCTTTCCCGGTGACTGAAGGCTCCACCTTTCACCGCTGGATTTCTGGTTCGCTTTTCAGCCGAGGAATGGACACAGACAAAGCAGATTTGTTGGCTTTGCCTCTCGCCCCATCCACCCCTCGACACACACTCTTGCCCCCTCCTGTCCCCTCCACTTCATCTCTGTCACCAAAGAAATTACAAAACCAAAAACCCAACAACAACAACCAAAAAAAAAAAAGAATTCCCTCCTGGGAACCAACATCGGTGCATGGTGGGAAAAGAAAAATCCGAGGGATCTGGTGGCGAAATCCAGCCCTGGGTGTGAGAAGGGGGAAAACTCCCCGAGGAGATTGAAAGGGAAAATACCAACCCCCCCAAAAAAAGGAATAACAACAGAAACCACAACCAAACAAGCTCAACAAAGACCGGCAACTTACCAAAAAGACACCAGATTTTTTTTTTTTTTTTTGTGCCAATTAACAACCTGCCTTAAACACGGATTTCTGGAGCAATGGTACTTAGCTTCAAAGGGATCGTTTCCTCCGAGCTCTCGATGGTGACTTGTGCCATATAAAAAAGCAATCACGAGGCCAAACCCTTACAATCAGCTCTCTCCCAGTCCCCCAAGGGCTCCTTGCCAGCCCGGGATGTCCTCGGGAGGAGCAGGAGGTGCCGCTGGGGACAGGGAAGGGCTGGGAGAGGCTTGGGGATGAAGGGGGAGGCAAGGTCCCCTTCTTCCCCCACCACTTGGGGAAAAAAAAATCCTCCAAAACCAACCATCAACCAAAAAAAAAAAAGGGACACTCTTGAATTTATGCGGGTAAAAAGTACCATCTGTGTTCTAGCGCTATGTTTTCTTTGATTCACTTTACTTTGAGAGTGATCAGTTGTGTCACAGGAAGGCACCTTGTTGAAAAGAAGGAAAAAACAAAGAAAAGAAAAGGGTATGTGTTCACCAAAAAAAAAAGAAACCAAAACCAAAAAAAAAAAGCACCCCCCCAAAAAATAGAGGAAGGAAAGGACAAAAGAATGAAGAGAGAAAGAAAAAACCTCTGCACATGAAGCCCTGACCAGCCGTGGTCACTGGTGGGCTCAGAGGACGTCTTGAACCAAAGAGCTCCTGGGGTAGGTGGGCGGTGGAGGGGCTGGGGGTGTCCGACTGGCCACGGTCACACCCGACTGAACCCATGCATTGCTGGAAAGAGAGGGCGGGAGAGAGGGATGGAGAGAGGGGAGAGCGGGAAGGGGCAGGTGCCGCAGGTTTTGCCAACCAGAACCCAAAACCTAACGGGAATCTCATCCCCCCAGGACCCCGCTCCCCGCCACTGATTTTTTCCCCTAATGTTGTTTCTTCTTGTCTTGTCGTGACGTGGTGACGATGGTGGTGGATTCCTGAACCCCATCGAGTAGTATTCAAGGGCTGAAAAGCCAGGAAGGGGGCCTTGGTTTGGGAAGTGAAAAACGCAACAGGAAAATTTAAAA
>VZRL01004720.1:11704-32607 GCA_013397895.1 Origma solitaria
AAAATGGAAAAGAAAGAAAAAGAAAAAAAAAGAAAAGAAAAGAAAAAAAAGAGTAAATGCCACAGGCCCTCAAGGATGCAAAGACATTTCTAGTGAGAACCCGAGACTAAAGGCTACCTCACTTGAGTTTTCAATTTTTGTGATTTGAAAATCACGTCTGATACCAAAGATTTTGTTGCCTTGTCTGGTCTGTGCTGGAAACGCCACTTTCCCTGCTCCCCATGGCCAGGCCCCCCAGCCTGGTTGAGACCCCCTGGCCACCCCCAGCCCCAGCCCTGGCCCTGTCGAGCCCCCAGAGAGCGAGGGAGAAGGCGAGCGAGCGACTCCGGGATGGCAGCGTGGTAGATGAGTGCCTTTTTCTTGTACCAAAGGTGTGTGGCCATTTCTTTGCTCCTCTGCTTTGATCCTAAAGACTCACGGTTACCTCAGCTCTCCACAGGGACAGATCCCCACAGCTCTCGGAGTCTTTGGGTGTTGGGATGAAGGGAAGAACCCCAAGCCTTGTCCTGACTGAAGAGAAACATGGCCCTCGCTGTGGGAACGGTGCTGGTCCCCAGCATGTCCCCCCTCTCAGATGTCCCTGTGTCCCCCCAGCTGGTCCCCAGGGTCCCTCCATCCAGCCCCTCTTGCCCCAGGAGCACAGAGCTGCTGTCCAGGGACACTGCTCCATGTCCTTCTCCAGCCTCTCGCTGCTGGGACCTTGCAGAAGGTGACCACGTTTCCTCACGAGGTGACAAAGTGACTTTCCTCACTGTTTTTGCTTTGCTCAGCTCAGGCTTGGGCTCCGGTTCCCACTTTTGGTAGCACAGTTTGTGGCATTTCTGTTCAGAAAGATGAAGGCAGGAGCGGTGGAAAGCCTCGGCCTGGGCTTTCTCCAAAACTCTTCCTTTAGGAATGTGTTGGAGTCAAACTCTTCCTTTAGGGAATGAGTTGGAGCCAAACTCTTCCTTTAGGGAATGGTTTGGAGCCAAACTTTTCCTTGAGGGAATGGGCTGGAGCCAAACTCTTCCTTTGGGGAAGGGGTTGGAGCTGTGAATCCTTTCAGCAGGAGCCGTTTCCACGTCCCCAGAGGGGCAGTTTCGGTTTTTGGGGAGGATCTGTGCACTGGGCCCGCTCCGTTCTGCCCCTTGGCTTCAGCAGAAGGCAGCGGGAGTCCCTGTGGAGCTCCTCCCCAGCAATCTCCAGAATTCCCAGTTTAGGGAAACCTTGGGTTGAACTGGACCTGTGTGCTTCAGGCTCCGGCCAAGGCCTCTCCTTTGAGTTGGACCAAACCTGCCCAGGGCCGACCCTGGGGTGATCCTTGGGGCTGTTCTGTGCAGGGCCAGGAGCTGGACATGGGGACCCTTGGGGGTCTCTCCCAACCCAGGAGACCCCAGGATTTTAGGATTCTAACCCCCCTGGTGAGAGCAACCCCATCGGGGTTCTCCATCCTGCCAGGCAGCCTGAGAGGGCTGGCCAGCCCCTGTCACCTCCCTGTCCCCCTGTCCCTCCTCACACCATTGCCTTGGCCAGGGCTTGCCCACCCTCCTGGCCACGCCACCCCCTTGTCCCCAACCCCCCCTGGCTTGTGATACCAAAGACGTTCTCTATGCAGGAGAAAGCCTTCATTGCCACCCAGCACAGACCTTACAAGCCTTTGACAATGTTCTCTGAAATACCTCAAAATATTTAATGTATAGTTTATGTGATAAAAAAAAAAAATTACTTAGCTAGTTTTTGGAATTTGTGACTTGAAGCTTTATACTGTTAAATTATAATTTTGCAGAAGACGGCATGTTCTTATTTCTTTGATGCGTTCAATGGGAGACATATTGAATGTTAAGGAAATGAAAGCTGGATAGTTTCACGATTTAAAAAAAAAAAGAGAGAGAGAGAGAGAAAGAGAGAGAGAAAGATTAAAAAAAAAGGACCCTTGGAGTTTACAGATTTCATATTTAAATAAGTCCTTTTAAAAAAAAAAGAAAAAAAAAAGAAAAATGAATAATGATGACGATACCTTTGCGTTCAGATGTGTTACTTTTCTCTGAGTCATGTCGTACAAGAGTATTTATTATATGTGTTCTGTGTTCAAATGTAATTTAAAGAAGACAAAAAAAGACAAAAAAAAGACGAGATGAGAATTTGATTTATGCATGAAAAAAATATACTCTTTCTTGAAGTAATGTAATAATTATTCGGGGAGGGGTGGTCGGGTGGGAGCGGGAGGGGACAAACTGTGCTTTTTTTTGTCCACGAGTTTTTGGTTGATGAAGATTTCTCTGCATGGATCATAGTTCTGTTCCAACTCACAACCACGGAAAAGTCATCGTTTATCCCCTCGGTTTCTTCCTTCACCTCTTTCCTTCCTTTCCTCACTCTGAAAATCATGTGGCAACCCTGGCGGGAGGCGAGGGCTGCTCGGGGGACCCCCGGGAAGGGTGGGGGACACGGCCTGGCCCCATGCCCGGCAAACAGGGTAAGGGAATCCGGGCCACGGGACCCTGCCGTGCCCACCCCTCCTCTGGGCTCTGGCTCCTCGCTGTGCTTTGTGCTTTTTGTTATTTTGAGGGGGTTTTGTGGTTTTTGGTTGTTTTTTTTTTCTGTATCCAGCTCTGTGGGTCAAATCCCAAGTGCGGCCAAGAGGAGGAGAGACAATCAGCCACCACCACGACCTGAGCTGGCATAGCCATGGGCTCCTCGTGTGCTCTGAGACAAGGGAAACAGCCCTGGGCACCCCAAACCCCCTCGGGGCTGGCAGGTGATGCTCCCAAATCCTCATCCTTGGGACAACAGCCCTGCCTCGGCTCTTGCCCTGCCCACACAGAGGAGGAAGATGGTGCTGAATGAAGACCCAGCTGGAGCCGGGATGGGCTGGAGTGACCCATTCCTGGGGTCTTTGTCCCCAAGAAGGCGGTTTGGGTCCGAGGCACACCCTGACACTGTCCCTGACACTGTCCCTGACACTGTCCCATGCCACTGGCCTGGCTCTTGCTCTGTGCAGACACTGCCCCGGCTGAAGAAGAGCCCAGGCAGTGGAAATGGAGGATCCCAAACCACCAGGAGGTCTCAGGGCACTTTGGAAGGTCTTTGGAGCTTCCTGAAAATGTCTGCATTCCACCCCGAGTGGCTCCTTCCTCCCCCTGCTCCTCCTCCTCTCCCTGCCCCCAGACAGGTGGAGAGGAGCAGAAAGAAGTCACAGCTTTGGGGACCTGGAGGGTGATGGGGACCCAGAAGAGGCAGCGGTGCCATTCCCAGAGTATTTCCCTGAAACTGCTGCTTCCTCAGCCCTCTCCAACCTCTTCACCACTCGAGGTAGACCCAAAGTTCCGCTCACCATGAGGAAAGAGACCTCAGCTTCTTCAGGCCCCACCAAAGTGCCCCCGAAAAGCCAAGGAAGGTGATTTACAGTCTGGAGCTCTTGGCTGGTGCCGTGGCCCTGCAGCCTTTGTCACCTTCATGGCCAGCACCCACTGCCCAAGGACGTGGCTTTCAGGAGGAGATGATGGTTCAGTGGTCAGCACCACTCCAGCTGAAACCCTCCTGCCCTCGGGGGAGCTTTGCATCCCCCCCAGATCCCACTCCCTCCTCTGAGACCTCCACCATGACAAGCTTGAAGGCCAAGACTGTGATTCCAACCGCAAGATTTTGGATACAACCCCCAGCCAGGAGTCCTTGGACCTTACAGAGACCAGTTGGGTTCCATCCTGACTTGGGGACCCTGGAGAAGCCAAGATCGGAGCCCTCTTCCCTGTCCTTTACCCCAGCAGGACTCTCTGGCTCCGCTGAGCCCTGCCTGCGCTGGGGTCTGGCCATCCCTGCTGCCCACACCAACCAAAATGCCTGGAGGAGCAACTTGCCACGATACCAAAGATTTTTTTTTCCCTGCAGGTAATGACAATCCGAGCTCTGTCCGAAAGACAATTCTCTTGACCAGGGTTGCACCCAAAGGGCGTTTTTGTGCTGTGGGGAGCAGGAGCAAACCCGGGGCCGCAGGAACAGCTCCGAGGGTGATGGAGGGCAGTGAGGAAGAGGAGGAGACCTGGGATCTCCCACTGAAACCTCGTGGTTCATCCTGGCCACTGTCTCCTACTTGAATTGTGGAAATTTTCAGGGATTTGGGTCATTTCATTACCTCTGGTGTTCCCTGGCCACTCCAATTCTTCCTCGGGTGGAAGTTTTCCAGCGACGGCTTTTATGCTTTGTAACGCCACTGGCGGCAGTGGGACAGCGCTGTCCCCATCCTGCCGGGAACCAGGAGGATCGTGGGCTCTCGGGGTTGGTTTTATCCATTTTTATCCCACTCTGGCACAACCAGAGCCGAGCTTTCCCCGGCACAGAGTGAGAGAAATGGCTTTGCCAAAAAAATCACCATTCACCCTCTTTCCTGAGCATCCCAGATCTGGGTGGGGAATACGATCAGCTCCTCGTTACCTCTCTGCCCAAGCCACACCGGGCACCGCTGGGTTGGCACTGCCCCATCTGCCTGTCCCTGTAACCACCACACATCCGCAGCATGTGTGGCTCCTTTCCCTTGTCTCAGAGAACACCCGGCCATGGGACCAGACCTGCAGGAGCTGCCACGAGGAATCCGCTTCCTCTCACGTCTTCGTTTGGGATTTTTAAAGAGAGAAAATTAAAAATTCAAAGAACAAAATTTGAGTTTGTTTCGGGTTTGTTTGGGTTTTTTTTTTTCTTTTTCCCTTTTGATTTCTAAAGGAAACAAAGGAGTCAGACAGAATCCAGCCCGGCCAGGGAGAACCCACAGCCACAGCTCTGCCAGCCCAGCCTCCTCCAGAAAACATTGCTCATTTTTCTGTATAGCAATAGGTGATGCTTGTCCTCATCCCACACAGTCCAAGGGCCACATTTCTGAGTTTTTAAATTACTTTTTCCTTCTAATTAAATTAATTTAATTTTTTTTTGCTGCTGCTTCATTGTTACTCTCATGGGATAAGTTTTATTCTACAGCGAAATGCAATTGTTACTCCTCTGTGTCTTGCAACTATATTTGTTTAAGCTATTTACAAATGTTAAAAAAGAAAAAAAAATAAAATAAAAAAGAGTCTTATGTGTCAGGCACTTTATCCAAACTGTGCTGTGTGCTCTGGAGTTTGTTCCTTGTTCTTTGCAATGACTCATGCAGGGGAAGTTATCAGGAAACTTAACTCCAGCCTGTCAACAGGTTTTAAAAGAGAGAAAAAAATTAATCTCTATTTGTTCCATCCTCTACTGGTCATGACTGTGTTGTATTTCTGCAGCTTTCTGTTTCTTCAATAAATTATTTTCTAGTCATTCACCCTGGAGTGTGTGGTGTCCTGTGGTGATGAGGGGTCAGTGCCCTCCCCCTGCCCCCTTTAACCACCTCACTCCCCTCACAAACCTGGCCTGGGACATTCGGGGATCATGCCCAGGAACCCAGGAAAGGTTTCTCCCCCTGTTTTCCACCTGGCAGTTGCAGCAGTGAGAGCTTTCCCAGAGGAAACACTTTTATTTCTTGGCACCATCCAGGCCCTTCTGGCCAGAGCACAAGGAAAACACTTTAATTCTCACAAACGCGGTGCAGATGAGGCCAAAGCACTTGTAAAACAAACCCCTCGATCATGTGTGCTGCAGGCAGGGCCAAACCCCCGTAGATGATTGAATTGTGTATCTTTGTACCCAAATTTCTTGTCCTGCTGTGCCTTTTGCCATGGCACAAGCGCTGCTGGCACAGACTGGGGGACACAAGACTTCTCTGTGCCGCTTTCATCCTGGCATAGCAGAGATTGACAGGAAAGGAGAGAAAAGCTAAAAAGTCCTTCTAATTAAAAACCAAAACCAATAAAAAGGGTGACCCAGTCACCAGACAGTTGTTCACACACTTCTCCAGCAGCCACTGCTGGTGGCCCTGGCTGTGTGGAATGTGTCCCCTGTGCCCACCAGGCAGAACTTACCCACGTTCCCCCCAGAAGTGCTTTCTGGGGCTTTGCAGAGCTTGTGGCCATAAGGTGTCCCCAAAGGTGGGGACACCAGACCTGGGGGAGTGGTGTGGGGATGGGGCAAGGCACATGGAGGACACGTGGCCTTGTGCGGGGACAGCAAAGGATGGAGGTGGGCATAGAGGGCCTGCAGGGGTTAGGGTGATCTGGCTGGAGAAGGAAAACCTGCAGGTGATCAGTCAATCAATCAATCAGTCATACCTGGCTCCCCCTCCAGAAATTAGGGGGCATTTTAAGGTCATGCTGCTCAAGTCTGAGCCACCCGGGCTGGTGGAAGGTGACCCTGCCCATGGCAGGGTTGGAACAGATGAGCTTTAAGGTCCCTTCCCACCAAAGCCCTCTGGGATTCTGTGACATAAAAGCCACAGGATTGAAACCAGCCCTTGGTGGGGAGCACAGAAGAGGTTCTTCGTGCAGCTCAGGCCCTGTGGGTGGGAACGATTGGGGTGAGGGGCTGCACCCCACCCACCCCACTGCTGCTAATTAACTCAGCAGTGCAATAACAAGTCTGGGTCAGCAGCAGTGCTGTTGGTGAGTCTCAGCCAATCTCAGACAAGAGGAACCCCGAGGGCTCAGCAGAGGGAAGGGGCTGGGCTGCCAGCCAGGGGGACACAGGGCGAGGGGACGAGCCAGGTGGCAGCGCTCGGTGGCTTTGCCAGCTTGCCAGGCTCCACTGTGCACAGTGTGGGGACACGGAGCCACTGCGGGACACAGCCCAGCAGCAGCACCCCCCACCCCGGCTGGGCCAGCCTCTCTGCAGCCCCAAAGGCAGCAAATCACATTAAAGGTGTCCCCTGAAAGGAGGGGACCGGCCAGGGGTGTGCCCTGTCCCTTCCCGGCACGGTGCGAGGCTGACGCCGGGGCAGCTACACCGAGGGGCAGCGCAGGGCGGACACAGGCGGGGTGCCCTCGGGGTGCAGGGGACCCCGGGCGGTGCCGTGGGTGGCCCTGGCCCGCAGGCTGTCCCCGCGGGTGATGAGGCCAGCGTAGCCCTCCTGGTGGGAGAAGGCGTAGCTGGAGCGGCGGAGGGAGCGGCGGGGAACGTGCGAGCGCAGCTCCACCGGCGGCTCCGGATCGCGCTTGGCCTTCAGGCGGATCCTCTGCGGGGACAGGAGGACATCAGGGCTGGGACACCTCCCAGGAGAGCCCTCACCCCGAGGGGGAGCGTGAAGGAAGTGCGGGGGCACCTCCACCAGGACAGGGTTTGGCTCCTGGCTCCAGCATGAGCTGGTTTCCCATGGGGATGAGGGATGGGGGGATTCCCCCAGGGGTCTGCAAGGCTCATGGAGCTCAGGAGGACAATCTCAGCTTCTGCTGCCGCCCGGGCTGGGGACATCTCACCCCAAAGTGGGACACACAGGGACACCCTCCACCACGACAGGGTTTGGCTCCCGGCTCCAGCATAACCTGATTTCCCATGGGGATGAGGGATGTGGGGATTCCCCCAGGGGTCTGCAAGGCTCGTGGAGCTCTGGAGGACAATCTCAGCTGGGGATATCTCCCAGGCAAGCCCTCACCTCAAGGGACACCCTCCACCAGGACAGGGTTTGGCTCCCAGCTCTGCCATGAGCTCATTTTCCAGGATGGGATGAGGAATGTGGGGACTGTCCCAGGGGTCTGCCAAGCTCACAGAGCTCTGGAGCACAATCTCAACCCCTGCTCCCACCTGGGACTCTTTTGAGGCTATAACCCCGAACCAGAAGGGGATGAGCTCCACCAGGGCTGGGGTGGCACTAGGACCTGCACCAGACCCCAGGGCCTCCCAGGGGGTCCTGGAGGACAATTCCTGACTGCAGCCAAAAGCAGACCCTCTCCAAGAGCTGGACCAGGTCTCCTGGCTTCCTGCTGGGCCATGGAACAATGTGGGGAGATGCCCCTGGAGTCAGAGCTGGGTGGCAGTGTCATGAAGGACCACCATGAGAGGTGACATGTCCAGGCGTCCCTAGGGAACCTCCCCCTTCCCACCACCAGTCCCAGACACCGACACTGGTGGGAGGCAGGACCATGCTCGCCCCCCCAGCCCTCACCTGCTGGGTGGTGGCTCTGCCCAGGGTGGCACTGATGGCGTGGACAGTGAGTGAAGGGAGGGTGTTGACCACCAGGGACAGCAGAACCACAAGCAGGACATAGGGGTCAGTCAGGGCATTCCAGCTGGCATCTGTCAAAGCAGCAATTTGGGGGTGATGTTTGCATGGGGAAGGTGGCGAGGACAGAGGGCGCAGGTGTTGGGGGACAGACCCCAGCCAGGAAGGTGCTGAGGATCTAAAGAGGAGATGGCCCCTAAACTGGAGTTAAAAGTCAAGACAGCAGATCGAGAAGTGGCAAAGAGATGATCGACAAGGTGGGAAACAGCTCCTAGCACCAAGGCCAGGCTGCGCTGCCCTGGCTGGGGAAGGGCAGGACCATGGGCGTCCCCGGGCACCTCACCTGGGAAGCGGAAGATGGCAGGGGCTATCCTGAAGGCATCGACACTTTGGGTCAGGAAGGAGAAGAGGCAGAAGAGCAGCAGGCTGGCTGTGACCATCAGGAAGGACAGCACAGTCCAGTACTTGGTGTCCAGGACAATCTGTGGGGATGAGGGCAGAGCACTCAGAGCCTCATGGGGGCTGTGGTGACCCCATTCCATTCCTCCTCCATCCCACAGAGATCATCCCCCAGCCCTAAAGCCACTGGGGACACTGCCAGAACCCAGAGACCCTAAAGATCTGCTGTGGGTCGGGATGGGGAAGAGCAGATCACAACTCACCTCCACAAGGACTGACAGCAGCGCCGACACAGCCACTGTGACAGAGAAGGACTCGTAGTCACCCACGGCCTTGGTGCCAACGTGGTCCTCAAAGGCCCAGAGCGCGATGTAGAAGCTGATGAGGGAGGTGCCCACCCCGTGCAGGAGGGTCACACCAAAAACGTGGTAATTGAAGAGCTCGTCCTGCTGCCCCACCACGTAGAGCTCAGGGAACTCCAGGCTCTGCTTGGCACTCACATCCTGCCGGGAGAGCACCCCAGAGGGGACATGGGGATTGGGGGAGGGAGAGAGTTCCAGAGGGGACTCAGGGATTTGGGGAGGGAGAACATCCCAGAGGGGAGGCAGGGATTGGGGGAGGGAGAGCATCCCAGAGGGGACACGGGGACTGGGGGAGGGAGAACATCCCAGAGGGGAGGCAGGGATTGGGGGAGGGAGAGCATCCCAGAGGGGACACGGGGACTGGGGGAGGGAGAACATCCCAGAGGGGAGGCAGGGATTGGGGGAGGGAGAGCATCCCAGAGGGGACACGGGGACTGGGGGAGGGAGAACATCCCAGAGGGGATGCAGGGATTGGGGGAGAATGAATATCCCAGAGGGGACGCAGGGATTTGGGGAGCAGGATGGGGCCGCCCCACACGCCCTCAGGGTCCCTGCAGTGGGTCCCTCTCCCCAGGGGCTCTGGGGTGAGGGGGACAGGCACCCCAGCAGTGAGGGTGAGCTCCAAATGCCATGTCCTGGCACCAAGGGCTGCGGTGACTGCGGGGCTGATCCCACCTGCCGAAGGGGGCACAGGGCTGGGTGAGCCTGGGGAAGCCGTACCTGCTCCAGAAGGCCCACGGACAGCACGGGGTAGGCGGTGTAGAAAATGTTATAGAGTGCAAGGAACCAGCCCTCATACAGAGGCTAGGAGGGAACAGGGAGAAGCTATGAGCTCAGAGGTGCTTTGGAAAGACTCAGAAAGGAAAGGAGTGTCCCAGGCCCCAGGACACTCAGATCCAAACGTGGAAATCACCATGGATTTGCCCCAGCCCCTGCATGAGCCCCACTGTCTGTAGGGTCATGCTGCAGACAGAGAATGGGGCTGGAGCCACCCAGTGCTGGTCAAGTCACACTTGACCATGGCCCTTGGGATCAAAGCTCCCATTTTGGAGGAAATCAGCTTAATGCACATGGGATCTTTTCCTCTGTCTCTCCATGACTGAGCTGCATCTCACAAGGACATCCTGAATCTCCCCAGAGATGATTCCCCATTGGAATTTCCTCCAATCCAGGCAGGTAAAAACCAGATAATGGCAAGGGAGAAAAGGGGACCAAGGCGGTGATGAGGACACGTGTCCTCCAGACAGCCCCAGGCACGATCCCTGCAGGGGATCCTGAGCAGGGGGAGCTGTAACACTGCTGTAGAGACCTCCACAGGATGGACGGGAGCCCTGTGCCCCTCACCTGAGCCGTGAATCCACTGTGGAAGGCGAACCACACCTGGGCCAGGAGGCCAGCAAAGGTCTTGTAGAAGAAGCAGCGGAGGAACTTGCAGACACGCAGGTAATTCCAGCGGCCGTGGACGAGCAGCAGGCGCTGCAGGAAGGAGAACTGGGCCAGGGCGTAGTCACTGCACTGCACGGCCTGCAGCCCCTCCAGCCCACTGATGCCCACCCCGATGTCCGCGGCTGCGGTGGGAAAGGCACATGGGGAGGTTTGGGGGGAGCTGGGGGCTTGATTTCCCCATGGGTTGTCCCCAGGAATGTGAATCCAGCAGCGACGGGCAAAGAGAACAAGCCCACTCTGTTTCCTGTCCTGGGTATTCCATGCCAAGAGCTCAGCCCCACGTCAGGCCTGCTCCAGCTGCCCATGTTGGGGTGTGAAGGTTCACCAAGGTTCACCCCCGATGCCAAAAGCAGGAGGGCCACCCTGTGCTCATCCCAGGCTGGTCCCTGTCCTGTGCCTCTCACTCTCCTCCCAGCACAGCACTGATTTGGGACTTCCCCTCCCAGCTCCTCACCCCAAAGGGAAGGGTGAGGTGGTGGAGATGACAGATGAGGCACCACCATCACCAGCAGGACACACCGGCCAAACCCCAACCTGCCCCTGCCCAAACCTCACTTTTGATCATGTTGACATCGTTGGCCCCATCCCCGATGGCCAAGGTGACAGCTTTCTTGTGCTTCTTCACCAGCTGCACCATCAGGGCTTTCTGCTTGGGGGTCACCCTGCAGCAGATCACAGCCTGGCAGCTCGTGGCCAAGTCCACAAAAGCCTTCTCCACCAGACCTGCCTGGTCCTGCGAGGCCTCAGCCCTGTCACAGCAGAACCACCTCCACGGCCACCCCTTCTTCTCCTTCAGCACCTCTCCCGTGTGGAGGATTTTGTCCTTAGGGGAGAGCACACGTGGTTGGGACCTCGCCCTCAGAGCATGAGAGCCCTGATCTCCTCAACAATGCTCTTAAATGCTCCAAAATGTTACTCTGGTTTTCTTCAAGTTCATCACACAGCAGGTGATGTGAGCCCAGTATGGCCCAGTATGGCCATGGCAGTGTGGATTCCCCCCCAGCCTGTGCCACCCCACACCACCAGGCAGCTTTGGCCAAAGCCCCCAACACCAAACGGTCACTCCGAGGTTGTTCCCCTCTCTGCTCTTCGTTGCCCAGCCCCAAATGGGCTTTTCCCACCTTTTGGGCAGGAGGAGCACCATGCCCTACATGTGCTGGTGCCACTCAAGGCTTTGGTAGCAGCAGGGAAGGAACAGCCATCGGGCAGGGAGCAGAGAGGAGCATCCAGGTGCCACCTTACCAGGAAATCCCCACTGACGATGATGGCTGTCCTCTTGTGGCACAGAGCCTCTGGGCGCTGCTGGGACAGGCGGCTGCTGCACGGGGCATCCCCACTGCCGCTGAGGTTGTTGTTGCTCTCCCAGTAAGCCTGGAGGATCTCGCTGTGGGAGGAAGGGGGGGTTGGACCTGAGCTGGGGACACTGAGAATGCTGGTGACACTCACAGTGGGCCTTCATCATCTCAGAGCCGGGGAGGTGGGACTGGTACCCAGTGCTGGGAACAGGGAGACAAAATGGGGCCCCAAGGGCTCACTGATATCAGCAATCAGCCTCTCTCCCTGTGGTTTACAGGCTGGGGAGAAGCTTAAACCCCTTCTGGTCAAAGCCTGCCAAGGAAGAGCACACGGTGGGTGCAGAAATAGGTGGGGAGGCTGAGAGAAGCCACAGTGGATGAGGACCACGGACATCCAGGCTGGGACAGGGAAGGAGAACCTCTGGCTGTGCTGAACTCTGCCCACCCTGCCCTGGTCCCTCTGCCCTCAGATGTCCTCAGCAAGGACAGCAGTGTCCTGAGGAGGTGACGGTTCCTCACCTGACCTCCTTCTCCTCCAGGATCTCCATGTCGTCCGTCAGCAGCCTGCAGGCGTAGCCGATGTTCATCGCGGTCTCTGCAACACCCAGCTGTCAATGGGCCACGGTGCTGCCCCCCAGCCCAGGGCAGCCCCCAGCCCCGGGCTCCAACAGCCCTTGGTGGGCAACAGCTGCTTCCCCTGCCTCAGTTTCCCCCATCTGTGGGATGTGCTGCCATTGGAGAGTAAAGGGAGCAGCAGAACCAATTCCTGCCCACTCCCAGGGTACCTTCTCCTCTCTGGTCCTGGTTAGGGGAGAGGCTGAAATGTGTTGGGGGTCTGGGGGTGCCTCCACTGACCTTGTTTGTCTCCTGTCAGCACCCACACTTTGATGTTGCCCAGTTTCAGCAGCTGGATGGTCTCGGGCACTCTGTCCTGCAGCTTGTCCTCGATGGCCGTGGCCCCGAGCAGCTGGAGGGGGTGACAGTGTGTCACGGCACGGGGCAGGGCAGGATGCCGAGGTGGGAATCACCCCTGGATCCAGCCAGCAGCCCTTGCTGGGGCGGACACAACCTGGCAGGTATCACCCCAGTGTCCCAAAGTCACCCCTGGGGACGGGCATTGGGTTGGACACTTCACCCCTTCACCCTGAGAGCCAAACCCCACATTCCTGCCCTCTGGAACACACACAGCTCCTCCTGAGCCAGCCCCGTCCCACCTGCAGGTTCTGCTCCAGCTCCTCGTACAGCCTGTCCAGCTCCCGCGCGCGGTCCTGCAGCAGCACCGCGGCCTCGCCGTGCCTGCGGCTCCAGGCGCGGAACTCAGCCTCGCTCACCTCCCTGCTGGCCACGCACAGCGTCCTCAGCGTCTCCTCTGCAAAGCGCTGCAGGGAGGAGACATCAGGACTCTCCTCCCTCCCCAGGATCACTCTCACAGGACCCCGGGCCAGCTGTGGGCAGAGCCAGAGACACTGCAGGACCTGGGGGTCTCTCTCTAGGCTCCAGCTCCCCTCCCCAATCCCACAGCAGCCCCATGAGCACCCTGGGGTGCAGCTGGTCCGTGCAGAACACCCAAGGTGGATTCCATGCCCTCCTACCCCCTGTCCCATAAGCAGGTGAGGCTCCTAGAGCAGAAGGAAGAACCAAAATCCCGAAGGCAGAGGGAGAAAGAGCAGCAGGGGATGCAGGACACTCAGCCCGAAGCCAGCAGGAGGGACAGCAGTGCTGTCCCCCGCGCTGGGGTGGCACTCACATCCAGGGCCCTCTCAGTGAGGCTCTCGTTGGGCCCTCGCCGCCGCAGCCTCTCCAGGATGACGGTGTCGGCACCCTTGGTGTAGAGCCGGATGGTGCCCTGGGGGTCTCGCACTGCCACGGAGGGGAAGGACACCTGAGTCCCCTCAGAGGTGGCTGCCACTCCTCTCTGTCCCTGCACAGTGGCCACGCTGGCTCGTCTTGGCCCCCGGAAGGCACCGCAGGGCTCGCTGGTGCTTTTCCACACGCGGCCATAGGAAGCACAGGAATATCCCCAAATCTGGGCCAGGGTCAGGCCTCACTCAACTCCTCTGAGCCCTGGACTTAGTTCCTCTCTCTTGGCAGCTCAAACCTTTCTCGCTGCCTTCCCCAAGGTGAGCGAACCCACAGGGCTGACCAGGATGGTCCCAAGGAGCTTGGTGACATTGTGGCCACCTGCAGCCATCCCAGTGCCATCTCCTGTAGGGCTGAGCATGGAAGAGACCCTGGAGGGACCCCCCGGGTGACCCCACCCCACTGACCCAGGACAGACATCCTCTTGCGGTCACTGTTGAAGTCCAGCATGGCCAGCACCTCGTACGTCCTGGTCGTGCCCAGCTCCCTGACGGTGATGCTGTCCTGCGTCCGCGCCAGGAAGACATAGCCCAAGCTCCTGGCGGCCAAAACCAGCGCTTCCTCATCCGGGGAGGCTGCCTGGTAAACCAGCTGGTCTGCAGGAGAGGAGGGGGATTACACACGAACCCTCCCGGCCAAACAGCACTTGGACAGCTGAAATGCGCTGTTCTTGTCTAGCTGTGACACCCTAAAGCCTGAGCTGCCAGGCTGGGGAATCTCAGACCTGCTTGTCTCGTCTGGAGAGGGATGTGGGACAAGGGATGGAGGGACAGGACAAGGGGGAATGAGTTCCCAGTGCCAGAGGGCAGGGGCAGATGGGATATTGGGAAGGAATTGTTCCCTGTGAGGGTGGGCAGGCCCTGGCACAGGTGCCCAGAGCAGCTGTGGCTGCCCCTGGATCCCTGGCAGTGTCCAAGGCCAGGCTGGACAGGGCTTGGAGCAGCCTGGGATGGTGGAAGCTGTCCCTGCCCATGGCAGGGGTGGCACTGGGTGGGCTTTGAGGTCCCTCCCAGCCCAAACCATTCTGGGATTCCACGATCCCTTTTGCTCATTGCCCCAGACAGGATCATCCCCCTTGTGTTTCTATTCCCACCCATGGGCTCTAAAACCACCCCAAACACACATCCATGGCTCGGGGACAGGGGCACATGCCACCCCTGGGCTCTCACAGCCCCCTGTCCCCACAGCTGAGCTTTGCTGGGCACTGCCAAACCCCAGCACAGCCCCCGAGCCCCGAGGGGCAGCTCAGCGCCGCTCCGAACTCCCCAACCCACCGCCCCTGTCCTCCACCATGACGGTGTGGCAGAGGGCCAGCAGCCTCAGGAACTCCCTCAGCACCGGGTCCTTGTCCCTCCGGGCAGCTTCCAGCAGCGCCACATCGCACACATCCGACCGCTGCTCCCCGGGGTGCTCCCAGCTGTGCCCTGAGCCCTGCAAGAGGCACAGGCAGGGTTAGGAGCCTGAGGGGGCAGAGCTCAGGGCTCTGTGTCCCCAGGAGAGCTGGGGGTGTGACACGGTGACACTGTGCGGGCACGGACCCGGGCCAGAGGCTGAGCCCAGCTCTGCACTGCCCACGCCAAGGGGGGAGTGTAGAGCAGCCGGGAATGAAAAACCCCAAAAACCAGAGCTGCATCATCTTGTGACCCCATTCCCCCGTCCTTAATGGCAGCTGAGGAGGGGCAAACTCTCCAGGCCCCTCTGGGAGCCAGCTGAGCTCCTCAGCTGTGCCCGGTGTCACCAGTGTCACCAGGGCCACGTGGGAGGGGGACTTACGCACCGGTGGCTGCTTGTTCTCATGGCCTGTGCCTGGACCTGCCAAAATAAAAATAATCTGGTTAATAGAAGGCTGGCAGGGGGCTCAGGGCAGCTTCTCTGCTGGTCAAAAAATCAGCAAAAAGGCACCAGTTCAGCATCTGCTCAGTGTTGGGCTCCACTGGGATGGATATCCAGGCCTCTCTTTAGAGCTTTTTGTCCGGATTTTCACCATGATTTTAATGTTAAAAATTCAGTTCTGCTTTCATCTGCATTTCCTGCAAGATTCTTCTGGCCAAAGAGTGCTGGGATTAGGACGGTGCTGCTCCACAGAGGTGCAATGTGCTACACCAGGCAGGGAAAATTTGGTTTATTCCTGCTTAAAAGCTTTTTTAGGGTTTTTGGCCCTCCTTTTGCTTTTATGGCTGTCCATTCGGCTCAGGCACCTGATACTTATCTCAGGAAAACAGAGCTCCGTGCTAGAGCTCAGGCCTGCCCTGCTCGTTACATTTCACTAATTAAGCATCAAGACAGCTCCCAAAGAGAGCCAAGAGCTGGAGTAAGTACAGCAATGGGAAGAGGAAGGACTTGGCAATTTTCAAGGTTTTAAGGGGAAAACCAAGCAAAAATAATAATCTAAAAATGTAAAAAAAACCCCAAAAGACCCCAAAGAGACAAATTTAAAAAAAAAAAAAAAAGCATAGAGCAATTACACACGTTCACTCTAATTAAACACCTTCAGGGGAATGATAATTTCCTTGCCTCCTCCATAAGTCACCTGAAAGCCTCCAAACGCTCAGATTTGGAAACTAAGCTGGAGATTCACCAGGCAATTATGCAAAGAAGAAAAGCAACAGCTCCTTTTTCTCTACAAGATCTTAATAGAAAATAAACACCCCTGGGCTCCCTGTGCCCATCTCCCGTTCCTGCTCTGCCTGGGCCATCAGCTCACGATTCCAGGTGGGATCCAGGCCGTGGTTGGTGTAGCTGCTCTGAGTTCCCACCCCAGGCTTCCTTTTTGCTCGGGGAAAGCTTTGCTGACCTCAGCTGAGTTTGGGCCATGGAACTGTGCCCTGACCCCATGGAACCTCAGGTGGCCCCAAAAACGTGGGAGATGAGGACAAGGTGAATTCCTACAGCACCACCAACATCCATCCACATGTCCCAAGCAGGCAGCAATCACAATTTGTGTTGGAAAAAGCTCTTTCCAAACTTTCGGGCCCTTCACTGGACCTCTAGATCTTTTGGTCACCAAGAGTCAGAATTCCAGAGGGGAGTCCAGAGCCCAGTGGGTGATGGAAACCTGGTTTTGGAAACCTGGCCACGAGCAGTGAAAACCCTCAGGCCTTTTCATTCCTTCAGGGGAATGAAGCCCCACACCTTCATTCCCCTGAAGGTGTTTAATTAGAGTGAACATGTGTTCACTCTAATTAAATGCTGTGCCCTGACCACATGGGACCTCAGGTGGCCCCAAAAACGTGGAAGATGAGGATAAGGTGAATTCCTACAGCACTGTCTGCACCACCAACATCCATCCACATGTCCCAATTTGTGTTGGACAGGGCACAGCAATAAAAAAGCTCTTTGTTTTTTGGGGTTTTTTAAAATTTGTCTCTTTGGGGTCTTTTGGGGGTTTTTTGCATTTTTAGGTTATTATTTTTTTCTTGGTTTTTCCCTTAAAATCATCCAAGCGTCCCCTAGAAACCCATCCCAGCCCAGGTTACCGTAGATGGTCCCGTTGACGCAGCATTTCTTGAAGCTCATGATGTTCTGGGTCAGGGTGCCTGTCTTGTCCGAGAAGATGTACTCGATCTGGCCCAGCTGGTCGCTGAGGCTCGTGCTCCTGGCTTCTGCTGGGATGTCCTTGGCACCGTAATACATCTCCAGGTCCCAGTTAATGAAGCAGCTGTTCACCAGGTAGATGAATTCAAACCTGGGGAGTGCAGGAGAAGGGAACAGGGAGGAGGATTTGGTGTTCGTCACAATCCAGGGGAACATGGGGACCTGACACAGGGAGAAAGGGCAGGGGGAGCTCCCCACTGTGATCCCACTGCTCTGGGCTTGGGGGAGGCCTGAGGGCTTTCACTGCTTGTGACCAGGTTTCCAAAAGGCTCATCACCCACTGGGCGCTGGGCTCCCCTCTGGAATTCTGCCACTTGGTGACCAAAAGATCTGGAGGTCCAGTGAAGGGCCCGAAAGTTTGGAAAGAGCTTTTTCCAACACAAATTGCGATTGCTGCCTGCTCAGAGCGGCTGTGCCCTTCTCCCCAGGCACCTTCCCCAGAGCCATCCCCACCCTGCGTGTGATCCCCAGCAGCAGCACGGGGCTCTGATCCCTGCTCTGCTTTTCCCAGGAAGATCTCAGAGCACATCCTCAGTGTTTGTAGGGTGCACACCCCATCCACCCTTCCCTGTCCCTCCTAAGGGAATGACCTGGGCCACACCTTGACCTCCAGTGCAGCCCCACTTTGGGGCTGTGACCCCAATCCCGGGTGAGGGGTGAGGCGGTGCTGAGCCCCGGACCCTTCCGAGCTCCGCGGTGCTTACGTTATGTACATGGACATGGGGATGATGATGCTCAGGAGGATGGTGAAGCCCCAGAAGTTGAGGAAGGCCTGCTGGGCAGGGCTTGTGTGCTTGTAGAGGGCGGCCAGGTAGCTGTGCTTCTCCTGGAACGTCCTGGCCCAGAACCCAGAGGCGATGGCGAGGCCCAGAGATGTTACCAACAGCGCCAGGAAGATCTGGGGTGGGAAGCCAGGATGAGAAGGGCCCAGGATGAGAACGTCCCGTCACAGAGCCCACCAGACTCTTCTCTAGAAGACTCTAGGGAGACCTCAGAGCCCCTGGCAGGGTCTAAAGGGGTTCCAGGAGAGCTGGAGAGGGACTGGGGACAAGGGGGAATGGCTTCCCACTGCCAGAGGGCAGGGACAGATGGGATATTGGGAAGGGATTGTTCCTGTGAGGGTGGGCAGGCCCTGGCACAGGTGCCCAGAGCAGCTGTGGCTGCCCCTGGATCCCTGGCAGTGCCCAAGGCCAGGCTGGACAGGGCTTGGAGCAGCCTGGGATGGTGGGAGGTGTCCCTGCCCATGGCAGGGGGCGGCTCTGGATGAGCTTTAAGGTCCTTCCCAATCCATTCTGGGACTCTCAGATTCTGTGAATGTGTTAAACCCAAGATATTTTGAGGAAAATATCGCAAGGTGAAGAAAATCAGCACCACTTAAGCATGTGGCCTCTCCTGAGGAGCCCTGTGAGCCCCCCAGGAGCAGGGCAGAGCTTGGCACCACACTCACCACGATCACCAGCCGGTCCATCATGTGGTCCAGCTTGGTTTTCTTCCGCTTGATCTTTCCACAGTTCCGCATAATTTTGGAATCAAACCCTGGACAAGAAACATTTCAGAAGTAAAAATGCAAGTCCCCAGCAGGCTGCAGGTCAGCCAGGCTGGTTCCCTCCATAATGAGACCTCCCCATCCCTGCAGAGACCAGAGGGACCATCTCCCTCCATCAGTGACCACGAAGCCGTGGCTGCACGCTCTGAAATGTGCTGCTCACCCCAGATCTCAGCCCTCCCTGTCCCCACAGCTCCCCAGGGCCCAGCCCCGAGCTGCATGGGGTGGATTGGATCCGGGATGAGGTGCAGCTGTGTGCTGGGGTGGCGTAATGATATCTCGTATTCCGTATCGTTTGTATGCTTGACTAGGAATATGGTCCTGGAGCTTTAACTGTGTCCCGCAGCCGAGAGAAGCTCTGCCAGCATGGAATGTTTTGAAACTCTTCCCCCAGCTGTTCTACAGGGCAGTGAGAAGGAAGGGACACTGGCTTTTTTTGAGTTAGTTGCTGCTACTGGTGTGGCTGCTGCTTGGGGGTTTTTTTTTGTTTCTTTTCCCCTGGGATTGTTCTTTCCGTTGTTTTTGGACCTTTTTCTTCGACTTGCTTTCTCGTCGGAGAACCTGAGGAGCCCCGGAGGACAACGGACAAGAATCCTCCAGGGAGCCACCAGAGCAACTCCACCCAGCCCCTCCGGGGACCCCGGAAAGGGGAAGCTACACCTAAGAAAAAGGACACTAAAGCTCATCAACTGTTTGTTCAGGTTTAATTACCCTTTTTTCCCTTTCCCCTTCCACTGTGTGGTCTGTTAATTAAATAGTTCTTTTCCCACTTTCAGCCGAGATATTCTGTTGTTGTGGGGGGAAGGGGTGCTGGAAGTCTTTGCTGTGGGGGAGGTGTTTTATTCAGAACACTTTCCACCTAGGAAATTTTTCTCTAATCCGAGACAAGCTGGGATGTCACCTGGGATGAGGAGAGCTTTGCTCCCTCCTCACCTCCCCACACCGGCAAAGCTCAGCACACACAGCAGCAGCTCCTCCACCTCGTGCGAGCTGGGAATGGCACCCGCCAGCGCTGGAAGTGCTCAGGCAGCTTTAAAACCCCCTGGACCCCAGCGATCGCTGCCCTTCCTGGCTGGACAGGGACACTCACCCGCGTAGAGCACCAGGCCGTAGCAGAGCGCGGTGTTGCGGACGCGGCAGCCCCGCAGCAGGATCCTGTCCCCATCCAGGGCGTGGGTGCTGCCCCGCCAGCGCAGGGTGCCCGTGAAGCTGTGCATGCGACTGTTGGGCTCCTCGCACGTCACTCGCCCTGGCACACGGAGGGTCAGGGCCGGGGGAGAGCCTTCCTCCCCTCCCGGCCCCGCATGTCCCCTCCGAAGAGCGCGGCTGAGCATCTCGGGGAGATTCAGGGTTTGTCAGGGGGTCCCTAATTGGGATTTGGATGGCTCAAATTAAGGCTACTGGGGGTGCTGGGAGGTTGGTCAGTGCAGGAACCTCATCAGGCTGTAAAGTGGAGGAGGTGCAAACACAATCCCTTTCATCCCCAGGGGTTTGGAGAGGGGAGCTCTGTGCCCTGTGCAGGGTCTGAGCTCAGGTCTGAGAGCCAAGACCTTCATTCCAGGGGAAAAATCAAGTTCCAGGGTGGGGAAAACCTGCACAACCCTGATGGATCCATCACAGCAGCGATGGGAAGTGCCTCCACACAAAGCCTTTGGCTCGCAGCCTTTGTTGTATTGCTGGGGACTGGATGAGAGCCTTCCCGAGGCTGAATCCACCCCACCCCAGCGGGACTGGCCACATCCTCCCCAGGCAGCAGACCCACCATCAAAGGCAGCCATGCTCTCCTCGCTCCCCAGCTCCTGGTGGGTGACCAGCAGGGCCTGTCTGAACTTCAGGTTTGTTTCCCTGTCAACAAGAGCCAGGGAAGGGAAAATCAAACAGCACCGTGGGGTGACAGAGCTGTTCATTCTCCCGTGGGACCCACGGGACAGAGACAGCTGTTAATTATCCGGTGATTGCACCAGTGGTGGCAGTGAAATGCCAGAGAGAGAGACCTGCTGTGCCACATGTGGAGCTCTATGTAGGAAGGGAGCCCTGGCCTGGGACCCTGCCATTAAATCCTCCTGCACAGCAAGGTGGGAGGACAGGCTGGGAGGGAGCTGGAGATGGAGAGACACACCCGAGGTCACCAGGTGCTCTGTGGAAGCCTCACCAGGACTTTTGGAGTCCCATTTTCAAAATTTGGGGCTCAAATCCCCATTTCTGGGGTGTCTGCATGTTTGGCTTTTGGAGGATCTCCCACATCCTGTGGCTTCCACTGAGCCCTCCCAGTGCTGGGGGGTCTGCAAAACTGGAAACTCCAGGCCCTCCCCCATGGCCGGAGGGTTCCCTGTCCCTCTCCCTGTCCCCGTCCCCGTCCC
>VZRL01004720.1:32825-92076 GCA_013397895.1 Origma solitaria
GTCCCTGTCCCTGTCCCTGTCCCTGTCCCTGTCCCTGTCCCCGTCCCTGTCCTCACCCGTCGATGTCGGCAGTCTCCACGTAGCACAGGCTGCTGGGCTCGGAGCTGTGCAGCAGGAGCAGGTCAGCCTTGAGGGGCAAAAACAGGACAGAGCACCGGGGGGGATGAGCCCCTGGTCACACATTCCCTGCCAGGGCAGGGCACAGCCAGCTCCGGGCACCGCTCACCGGGACAACGCTGTCCTTGCGCAGCCGGACGATGTCCCCGACGCAGATGTCGCGCCACTTCTGCCAGCGGAAGCTGCGGGGGGATTCAGGGGACAATCTTTTGTCCCTGCGGAGCAGTGGGAGTGCGGGCTGGGGGTGTTTCAGCCCTCGTTTGTCCCAAATTCCCAGAGGAATGGCATCTCTGGATTCCTGTGCCACCGCGGTGACCTCTGGAGGGCTGAGCGCTGAGGGTGGCACAGGAGCCATCTGTCACATCGTGTCCCCCCTAGCCATGGGTGACAGGGACTTGCAGCACCCTGGCCACAGGTGGGAAAAGCTCATCTTTCCCTGGACCAGTGCTGAGCAGGGCCACGGCTCCGTGGGTTGGATGTGATTCTGTGGCCAAGGAAAGCCTCCCCCAGCCCATCCCAGCAAAGTGGGGCTTTTTTACACCGGAATATGAAAAGCTGGCCCTGGATTTTGGGATGTGATGAGAGTTTGCAGAGCCAGGCCCAGTCCCACCGAGCCCTTCTCAGCACTTCAGCTGCTCTGTGGCTCCACACAGGCATGGAAAGCACAGCTCCACCTCCCCCTCACCCCTCACCTCTTCCCAGTGAGGATTTCACACGGCCTGCTGTTGATGCTCCTGTCACTTTGGTGACGGCCCTGCACAGAGGAGAAACTGAGAGCCCAAAGGAAAGGGATGGGCCACGCCAGGCTTCCCATTCCCAAAAAACCAACCCCCTTGATGCCACAACTGCCTCCTGAGGGATGGGGAGATGTCCCCTGATGGATAAAGGGGATGAATTCCCTGGGGGAATTTTCTGGGGACCAACCTGGCACTAGAGCTGGTGATCAAAGTATTAAAGATGACAGAGATGGGGATTTGGACCCCAAGGGAAGCAGCCAGGGAGTCACATCTTTCCCAAGGGAAAACTAAAACAATTTTGGAGTAGATGATGCCCCAGGACTGATGGATGACAGTGACTCCTGAGCTCCTCAGGTCAGCAAGGACCCCCCTTCTGCAGATGTCCCCAGGGCCACCCCCACCCCACACTCACAATGTCATCGATGAGATCTCGCAGCCCCCGGATGAGGAGAAGGCAGCCCAGGGGGAACAGCAGAGTGTACCAGGGCAGCGTCGAGATCTCAGGGAAGGTCTGGAGGAGGAGAATTTGACACCACTGACACAACTGCCACCATACCTTGGGACACTTGAGGGGACCGAGGGACTCCCTCGCTCCCCAGTCAGCGCCCGAGGGTGGCAGAAACCCTCTCAGAGTCATCAAATCAACATCTCTGTTACAGAACCTGTTTTGGTGGGTTTCCACCTCTTTTTGAGGTGTGAAATGCTCCTAAGTATCTGGAGGGATGGATTTGTTTTGGTGTGGTCTACAAGAGCTTTGCCTACATCCAAACCAAACCCATTGAATAGAATCCTGGAATGGTTAGGGGTGGGAGGGACCTCAAAACCCATCCAGTTCCATCCCCTGCCATGGGCAGGGACACCTTCCACCATCCCAGGCTGCTCCAAGCCCTGTCCAGCCTGGCCTTGGACACTGCCAGGGATCCAGGGGCAGCCACAGCTGCTCTGGGCACCTGTGCCAGGGCCTCACCACCCTCCCAGGGAACAATTCCTTCCCAATATCCCATCTGTCCCTGCCCTCTGGCACTGGGAAGCCATTCCCTGTGTCCTGTCCCTCCATCCCTTGTCCCCAGTCCCTCTCCAGCTCTCCTGGAGCCCTTTAGGCCCTGCCAGGGGCTCTGAGCTCTCCCTGGAGCCTTCTCCTCTCCAGCTGAACACCCCCAGCTCTCCCAGCCTGGCCCCAGAGCAGAGGGGCTCCAGCCCTCAGAGCATCTCCGTGGTCTCCTCTGGACTGGCTCCAGCAGCTCCACGTCCTGCTGCTGTAGGGAGCCTTTAATTTAAAGTAACCAAACTTTACACAATTTAAACCCCACAGAGTTCCTGAAAGCCAGCAAACACCATGGAAAAGCCTCATCCTGGGAAACCTTCTAGACCGAATTCCCAACTCTGAGCTCCAGAGAACCCTCCTTGGGCAGAGCCCTTGCACAGACTCAGTGCTCCCTCGGTGCCCACCCCACCTGCAGGAGGATGACGAAGACGAAGTAAACATTGGCCATGCGGTGGAACTGCTCGTAGAGGTTCAGGGGCAGGAAGGTGAGGAGGTTGTACTTGGCTGTCCTGATGGCATTGCCCTGCGGAGGAGAGGGAGGTCACAGCCACTGCCAGGACCAGCCCTGGGAAATCAGGGATCTGCTCTGCAAATGCCACAACATCCTGGTGGGTTTAGGACTTTTCATGGCACAAGAGATGCCTTAAAAAAATTTTCAATGTCATAAGGAAAAAAAAAGGGGGATTTATTAGAGCCGAGGGTCATGTAAAATTGAGAACAAAATCATTTGCTTGTGGGCTCGATCCCCATGTGGGCCATTCAACAAGAGTTGGATTCTTGGATCCTTGTGGGTCCCCTTCGACTCAGAATATTCTGTGATTCTGACTCTGTGATCTGAAGCCCGGCTAACTGACCTCGATATTATTTAGTTGCAAAAAAATTAATCGTTTTTTTCTCACTCAAAACTTTTTGAAAAATCTTGATTAGACCACCAGACTCAAAAGTTTCCTTCACACAGCTCCGCTCCTTCTCTGCCCGCCCTGGAGGGCACCAGGCAGGGAGGGAGCAGCCCTTCTCCTCCCTGGGCATTGTGTGTGTGACTCCCCACTCCTCTGTGACCCCTCTGGAGCACCTCTGCCGTGTCCTCCCAACCACCACCAGCCCAGGGATGGGTAAGGGACTGGCCCAGGGCCACCCTGGCTCACCGAGTACTTCCTCTTGCTCAGGCAGAGGGCAAATTTCTTCTTGACCTGCCTGTGGTAGCTGCGGTCATTGGCCCTCACCTCCCAGGTGAAAGCTGCAACAGCAAAGGAACATCTCCAGTGCCCGTGGAGTGCCATTAGCTCCCCAGGGCACAAGGACCAGGGATGGGCACGGCTGGGGTGGCTTTGTGGGAGAGCAGAGCCTTCCAGAGCTGCAGGAGCACTGCCCACACCCCCCTGGGGCACTCCCTGGGCTCAGGCCAGGTGCAGGAGGAGCCCCCAGGTTTTGCTCTTCTGGTCACGACCATTCCTCTCCCAGTTCCATTTTTGCCATCCCAGCACCAAGCAGGGAACACCCCAGCCCCGTTCCCAACACCTTTCCCCCACATGGCAGCCCATCCTCACCCCAAATCTTCCTCTTCCCCATTTCACAACTGTGTCCCACATCCAACTTCCTCATGAAGTGTCTGAAATCAGGGAAAATCCCCAAACCACACCCACGGCGTACTGACCTGGCAGCTTCTGCTTCCCACACGGGTGGCCTGGGGCTGGGTCCTGCTCGGCCATGCTGGCACCAGCGCTGGGACCTGGGGACAAGGACAGCCACAGACATTTGAAACCCTGAGCAATGCCAGCGTGGTCCCACTGGGATGCTGCAGCTCCCAGAGCTCCAGGGCAGGACACCCTGCGGGAGGGACATTCTCCAGAGCAACCTTCGTCCATCCCAGCTCTTGTGACAACTCAAAGACGTTTTTGCCCTCGGGGGGAGTTATGGGAAATCATTTGAAGTCATTGGTGAGGAACTGGAGCTCTCACTGTCCTGCCATTCCACCCGAGCTCCTGTCATGCTGGGAGAGCGGCCGCCTCCATCAATGACAAGATTTCCCTTACTCTCGGTGGCTCTGTGACCTTCCTGCAGGGATGGTGGGGAAGATTAATTAATGTTTGTGAAGTGCTTTGTGATCCTTACATGAAAGGAGCCAGTGAGGGATAAAGCATTAATTACCTTATTATTAAATAATCCCACCACAAGTCAGTCCCTGCCATTATTTCTTATCTCATTCCTTTGATCACTTTTTTCCATCCTTTTACCCAAAGTATCAACTTCTCTCTTGCTCCTCGTGGGTGTTGGTTTGTCCCAACACACCACAGCTGGGCATCCATCCTCATTGCAGGTCACCCCATTCAGGTCAAACAGTCCCCAAATGGCAGCAGCACCTCGGCCTCTGCAGCCAAGAGCTTCCCGGAAAGAGCTTTGACCCACCAAGTCCTGCTTTGCCACCAAGGGCTTGGTGCTGCCACTGTCCTTGGATCCTTAATGACACCCCTGAGCTCAGCACACAAAATCCCCGAATAGTTTGGGTTGGAAAGGACCTTAAAGCTCATCCCATTCCACTCCCTGCCATGGGCAGGGACACCTTCCACTGTCCCAGGCTGCTCCAAGCCCTGTCCAACCTGGCCTTGGACATTTCCAGGGATCCAGGGGCAGCCACAGCTGCTCTGGGCAAATTTGGATCCCAAATGTTGCTTTCTTTGTATTCACAGCATGGTTGAGGAGGAAGGAACAGTTTCAGGGAGCTGTTGTGGGCGGTGGGACAATCTCACTGCATCCCATAGCTCCTATGACTGTTTGTCCCCCAGATCAGAGGGAGCAGGAGGAGCAGGGATAGCTGGAGGGATGAGATCTCCTCCATACAGAAAGCCCACAGAAGCCTCCCGGTGCCTCTCGGTGCTCTCATGTAGTTTAGGGAAAATAGGATTTGACACAGAGAAATGCAAATCTCTCACTTTCCTCCCTGCTGTGACCAACTCGTGTCCCTGTCCCAGGGGTGCTGCCAGCTGGGGACGCCTTTCCCTGCAGACAGACAGGGCTGGATGTGGTAGCAGAGGGACAAAGAGGGGACACCAAACCCCTCCATCTCCTGCTCCTGACAGGCACACTGTGCCCTCTCCTCCTAACAGAGGGATGGGCACTCCTGGGATAGGGATATGGGGTGTCTCCTCATGAACAGGCCAAGGGATACAGGCTCAGGGCAGGCAGCTGCTCCAGAGGGAAAATCCAACAGGATGAACCTCAGGGTATCCAGAATGGGGAAACTGAGTCACAGCCCCTGAGCCCAGGCAGTGCGCCTGGGTTTGCACTGGTGGAGGTGACAATCCCTGCCCTGATCCCATCCCCGGCAGTGTCCAAGGCCAGGCTGGACAGGGCTTGGAGCAGCCTGGGAATGGTGGAAGGTGTCCCTGCCCATGGCAGGGGTGGGATGGGATGGGACAGGATGGGATCCATGGGAGGGGATGGACTGGGATCTTCCTTGGGATGTGCTGGGATCTCTGGGATGGACTGGGATCTCTGGGNTGAGCAACCAGGCAGGTCCAGGGATGAGCCCTGACCTCAGCCTCAGTCAAGCTCCTGCTGCCAAGGTCCAGATCCAAGCTTGGATCCCGGCCATGGGATCACAAAGGAGACAGAGGCCAAGGTGAGGCACAGCCCTTCATTGGGACAAGACAGCTCCAAGGCCAAGGCCAGACCCAGCAGTGTGGCCAAGCTGGAGGCAGACCCACCTTCTTGGGGGCTTGATCTAGAACTGAGCCCCAGCTGAGCTTCCCCAGCCCAGGGCGATGGGTGGGGGCCCCAGTGTGGCTGCTCCAGGCCAGGAACCCCTGGCTGTGCCCTCGGGGCCTCGACCAGTGGTTCTGCCCTCACTCCTCACTCCAGGACACTGATATTTAAGGTGAGGCTGACACGGAGGAATGCCAAGGTATTTTCCTGGGCTCACTGCTTCCAGACCTGCAACATCGGGGCTGGACCCTGCCCTGAGTCTCACCAAGACACGCTGGAATTCCTGGGTTTGTCTGTGCTTCTCCTGGTCCCTCCCGTGCTCAGGATCAGGCCTGAAGTTGCTGATCCATTGTGTTCCCACCAGGGCCTGGCATCTCCGAGCCCCATTGTGCCCAGTCAGGATCACCATTACCCCAACCACGCTCCACTCAGCAGCTCCAAAGCATCCCCGTTCCCGAAGGGAGGCAAACAAAAGCAGGGCTCGGTAAGCACCTGCAGCTGGCACAGGCAGGGCACTCCGTGGAGCTGAGTGCCCTGCAAAGGCAGCCGGGAATGCTGCCTCTTGCCAGGGCCTGGAGCAGGGGGAAAGGGGGGAAAAGGTGACTCAAAGTGCTGGAAAAATATTTTCAAGGAGGTATCCAAGAAACCTCAGCTCCAAGAAAGCTCTTGACAAACCTCACTCATCACCTTAGTAATTAGAAATAAGAACTGCACTTTGGGGAGGCAGGAACAGGGCTGGCATTGGGTGCCAGGGCTCCCTGCCAGCTCCAGCCACATGGATGGACAGCCTGGACAGCCAAACCCCGCTCTGGCCCCACCCTGGAGCTCCCGGGAGGCCAGGGAGGGACAGCGATGGCCAAAGGGACAGGACTTGCTGTGACCACTGCCCCACACCGCAGCGAGCCCAGCAGCGAGTCCTTAACCCACAGGATGTTCCCCAAATCAGCACCTAGGATGAGCCAGCTGGTCTGCCCGGCCCGGCAGGGAATGTCCCTTCCCTGAGGTCTCCAGCTGTAAAGCATCCCCGTGGTGCTGCCGGGTGCTAACAAACCCCAAAGCAGGGCTTTCTCACCCCAAAAATGCCGTTCTGGGCTATTGGAGGCTCGCATGGCTGAACAAAAGTCAGGTTGAAGCAGGAGCGGGCTCGGCGCCACGAGGGTTTGGCCCAGAGTGGTGAAACACGCGGAGATTTATGTCCCTGCCTGATCCGAGCGCTGCCACGGGAATTCTGTGGGGGTTTTGTTCCTGAAATCAGCGGATCAGCGCCGAGCTGAGCTCAGGGCAGGAGTTGGTGTGACAGTGCAGCCCTGGCAGTGCCCGGCAGATCTGGCACGGGCAGTGCCCACAGCTGGGGGCTCCTGTCACCTTTGTGCCCTCCTGCTCCTACCCAGGCGGGAACCGGCGGGGACAGGACCAGCCTGACCCTTGTCCCCTCTCCGGGGCTGGCACACGGTACCGTAACCCCTCCTGTGAGCGCGGCTGCTGCTCGCCTGATCCCGGTGTCCCGGTGGGACCCCAGCCACAGCCACCCCGGGGACGCCCCCGCCGCCAACCCCGCTCCGGCATCGCGACAGGCGACAGTGACAGCGGCCGGGACGGGCTGAGCAGGTGGGTGGGTGTCACCTCCCGTCCCCGGCACGCCGGAAACGCCCCCGCGCTCCGGCCGGGTGGATCATTAAAGCCTCTCGAGGGTTATTTCCCCAGCTCCCGGGACGTGCCCAAGCCATGAGTTTCCGTCCGCTCGCCCTATTTTCCAGCCGCTCGGATGCGATTTCAGGTGCAAAGTTGGCTCCGCCGCCCCAAATCGCTGCTCCGTGCCCAGCATCCCGCGGCAGCCTCGGCCGAGGGGCTGCCCTGGCACCCCCAGCTCCCGGGGGAAGGATGCGGCTCCCCGGAGACCCCAAAGGACCCGCCAGCCGTGTCTCCCCGCAGTTCCCCCTGTCCCGGCAGGGGGTGGGTGGCTGTCACCGTGCCACGCGCCCCGCGGGGTCCCCGTACCTGCACCGATGCCCAGCGACAGCCCCGGGCAGCGCCGAGCTGCTGCCACCTCCGCCGCGAGCGGGACTGCTGCCACCCGCCCTGCCCCACGCGGGACAGTGGGGACAGCCCATGCCACACCTCCGCGGGACCTGCCCGCCTCCCCTCCTGCCCTGTCCGTGTCCGTGTCCCTGTCCCTGTCCCTGCCCGGGCCCGGCCCCCGCCGGGCACCGCCGCTCCCCTCCCCTGCCCGCGTTCACCGTCTCGGTTCAAACCAAGCCGAGCTGCCGCTGCAGGAGCCGCTCCCGTGGGACCTGTCCGGGCTCCGGGACACGGTGACACAGTCAGGGCGTCCCTGCCACCGTCCCAGTGGAGAGGCAGGCGGTCCCAGACGGGATCCCAGGGCAGGGCGGGCACGAGCATCCCCGGGGCAGATTCGGGCAGCCCCGGGGCTGGACTGGTGTCGCTGGGGAGCACCAGTGTCCCCCAGAGCCCCCCGGGGGTGGCAGCAGCTCCGTAGGGTTTGGGCCGTGCCTTGGGGACCGAGGAAGGCGGGAGAAGGGGACAGTGAGGAAGAGGAGGCTGAAGGCATAAACGAGCCATGGCCCCTCTCTGGGCAGTGCCAGCACCGGGACTGCGAACCCAGCGGGGGACAAAGGCCACCTCGTTAGTGACAGCAGCTAACGAGGCCAGGGCCAGCCTGGTGTCCGCCCCGCACTCATCCTGCACACCCGCAGTGGTCCTGCCATCACCGTCATTACTTTAATTACTGCCTGCAATTAACCGCAGAGACCCGGAGGCGATCAGCCAGCGCCGGCCCCGCAGTCCATAAAGCATTCACTGCACAGCCGGGAGCGGCTCCTCCGAGCTCCATCAACGGTGTCTGCCGTGTCGCTGTGTCCCCATGTCCCCATACGTGTCCCCGCATCCACACAGGTGTCTTCATGTTCTCATAAGTGTACCCAGGTCCCCATTCACGTCCCTATACACGTTGTCATGTCCCCCTCGTCACTAGTCCCCACATATATCGCCATGTCCCTGTGTCCCCATGTCCCTATACATGTCCTGATGTCCTCACATGTGTTCCCATGTCCCCGTACATCTCCCCCTGCTCCCATAGGTGTCCCCATGTTCTGTCTGGGTGACACTGGCAGCATCTGACCTGCAGTGGAGGCAGATTTGGGCACATTCCCGTCCTGGGGCCGGTCCTCAGCTCCTGTAAAAAGAGGGAGAAACCTCCGCCAGGCTTTGCGCAGGGGCCGGTGCCGCGCTGAGCCCATTGCCAGGCTGCTGGTCATTGTCCCGCGGGGCTGCTGACGGTGGCACAGGTTTGAAATAAAGCTCAGGGGCTGCTGGGGGGGTCCAGCCCCAGGGGAGAGGTTTGGGCACAGCGGGCAGGACGGGAGGTTTGGGATTGAAGCTCCGAGCTGTGAGAGAGGGCAGAGGCCACAGCGGGGCCGGGCTGGGGAGTCACGGAACCAGAGGCTGCTTGGGGTCGCAAGGGACCTTAAAGCCGATTTCATCCCATCCCTGCCGTGGCAGACAGGGACACCTTCCACCGAACCGGGGAGCTCCACCCTCCGTCCTTCCCATTCCCTGAGCCCATCGCCGCTCCCGCGCCCGTCCCGCAGGGCTGGAGCAGCACCCACAGGGAATTCAGTGCCTCAGCCCTCACCTGCCATGTCCCACCCGCTGTCCCCTCCCCGCCTGTCCATCCCTTCATCGGCACCGCGGCAAGGGCCAGTGGCCCCCCAGGCACAGCGGGACCCCAAACCGCGGCGTGGCCCCGAGCAAAGGATTCGGAGGGAGCACAGGGATTCCACATGCCACCCCTGTGTCCCCCCCGCAGGGCACAGAGCGGGTGGCTTCGGGCACCCGGGAACCAGCACGGCCGAGGTCACCCTGGCAACCGAGGCCAGTGAAGATGACATTTTCCCAATCAATCGCCCTCTGCAATTAGCTGACACCCCCCCTCTTGCCGTGTAATTAAGTGAGCGCCGGGAGGCCGGGGCAGAGGGTGTCCCTGGGGCGCCGCGGTGGCTGTCCTGGTGTGTCCCCTCCCCAAGCACCGGGGGGACTGTCCTGGTGTGTCCCCTCTCCGGGCTCTGCAGTGGCTGTCCTGGCATGTCCCCTCTGCAGGAGCTGCCCCGTGGCAGGCCCTGCGCTCACAGGGAAGAGTTAAACCTCCGCACCAGGTTTTTCCCTCTCCTCGAGGACCGAGCGGCTCCAGGTGCCCCGTTCCGAGCGGCCGAGCAGCTACAAAGCCCCGTTTGTTCGGAGAAAATAATAATAATAATTTAGGAGCGTTTCCCTGCAGGACGGGGGTTGTTTCCTAGCCTGGGAGCAGCTCCATGAGCAGCCCCCGACCTCCAGCCGGGACCTCCTGGGCTCCCAATCGTGTCCCAAACTTTGATCCCAATGTGGTGGCCCTCAGCACCCGGAGCTCACCACCAACACCCAAAACTCCCAAAACCTGCACAACCTGTGGCTTCTGCCCTCCTTCCTGTTCCTTCCACCCTCCTCTTCCTCCTCCTCTGCCCCCAGCCACCCCACAGCCACCACAGGCCAGGGGACAGCTCATTCCAGGGCTGGTCACTGATGCTGACCCCTTTTTTTGCCCACCACTGCTCCCAGCCTGGCCAGCTCACCTCTCACTGGCGGCTCGAGGGTGCAGAAGGACCCCAGTCCAGGGGTCAGTGCCACTCAGCTCGCCCTGCCACAGGTTCAGGGCTGGGGACAGGGACCCCAACGCCTGGGGAGAATCACAACCCTCCTGCACTGCACTTGGGGACACAGGGCCATCCCTGGTGGGGACACAGGGCCGTGGTGGGGACACAGGGATCTCCTGCTGTCATCCAGGAGAATCCATGGCACAGAGCAGAGCCACCGAGGTGCCCGCGCTCAGCACCATGGCCAAGGACTGTCCTCAGGTCCAGCCAAGCAAGTCTGGAGCGAGGAGGAGCATGGAGGCAGCAGGGGCTGCTGTGAGCTCCTTGTCCCCACGGTCTGTGGCAGAGGGGCCTCACCAATGTCACCACATGAGCTTTCCTGCCTGCACTCGTGAGCAGGGACAAGGGATGGATTCTCACCCCCCACCTCAGCCCCAGCCCTCCCCGTCCTGGAGGGTCCGGACAAAATGTGGTAAAAAGCTTTTTAACGAGAGGATCGATGACCGCCGTCACCTCTGACCTGTGCCAGGTGGCTCAGGGGCAGGGAGTGACACATAGAAGCCCCGTGGGTGTCCCTTGCTGGGGGAGATGCTGCAGGACAAGGCAGATCCTCTTGCAAGTCCTGGAGCATCTGCACACGCAGGGCTGGGTGTGCCGAGCTGCCCTGTCTCAGCTGAAAGAGGCACATGGGATGACCCTGAGCATCCCACGGGCCCTGGGCTGCCCAAAACTTCCCCTGTGAGGGGACAGCTGGGGGGCTCAGGCTGCTCGGATTCAGGTTTGGAAATTCCCTCTGTTCTTGGGAAGGAAAGAGTGGGGTCGGGGAGCAGGGAAAGCCAGGCAGGGCCCACCCTCCGGGGCTGGGACACTGTGACAGCACTGCCAGGGACCCTGTGGGGACCCTGGGATGGCTCCCAGGACCATCCCAGCAGCACCAATTCCCTGGCAGAGCTCAGTGGGACAGGAGCCAGAGGTGCTTTCCATGGATATGGACACAGTGTGGGGATCAGGGGCTGGACCCCAGTGAGGGGGACAAAGTAGGGGATTTGTGATGCAGCAGCACCTCTGAGCTCACCCCTCTCTTCTTGCTGGGGTGGGAACAGAGCCTTTGCCCCAGCAACTGCTTCCTTTCACCTCCCAGGCTTCAGCTCACCCCAGAGGGTCTTGGGAAGGGGAAGGAATGGGGTTCTGGGGCTCTCTCTGCTCCTTTGCTCTCCCCTATTCAGTTGCAGCATCTGAACACCGACGTGGGGGTGGGCAGGACCAAGCCCCAGGGCCATGCTCAGATTCAGAGGCAAAACCACCCAGAAAAGGCAAAAGTTTTAGAGAGCAAGAAAATTGCTCACTGGAGTCCTGTTGGTGATGCCCCATCTTCAGCAGCGTCCTGGGAGACAAGATCTTCCAGGGAAGAACAAGAGCAACAGACCTCTGAGGCAGATCCTGAACATGCTTTGGTGTCATCACATCCTGGAGTGTTTTGGGTTGGAAGGGACTTTAAATTTAAAGCCTGTCCAGTTCCACCCCCTGCCACGGGCAAGGACACCTTCCACTATCCCAGGCTGCTCCAAGCCCTGTCCAACCTGGCCTTGTGTCCCCTTGTCCCTCCGCATGCCTGGGGCTGGGTGGGTGCTGCTCCCTTGGGACCAGGGCTCTTATAATCCTAAAAATCCCAGTTGCCTCCACCCTCGACCTGGAGGAGACTCGGAGGGTCCCTGTCACCCTCCAGGTCCCAAAGAGCACCAAAGCAAAATCCTTTGTCACCACAGGGGCTCCCTGTTGTCACCTCGGGCTGTGACCTGCAAAGGGGGGACACGGCGGGAGGAGAAGGACCCTCGGGGGTGGGGTGGCACCTGGAGGTCACAGCCGGAGCAGTCGGTGGCACACAGGCCCGCGGAGGTGGCTCAGAACACGCTCCAGGCGTGACTTTCACAGCCTCCGGAGCAGCCGCTGCCATCGCCGAGCCATCAGCCGCGCGTTAAATAAAACACATTGCCAGTGAGGTCATCTAATGGCCCATTATTTTTTTATTTGAACTTTTTACCTTCACCTCTTCCTCCGTGCTGAATCAGCTCCTTGGCTTGGCACTTTAATTCCTGCCCCATTTGGGAGATTGATACGGGCCCGGGGGGAGCCCGGGGGAATGCGAGGCTCCGTCCCAGCCCCGGGATGGGGCAGGAGGGGCCGGGATGTGCCCGGAGGCTCGGGCACCCCTCGGGGTGGGCAGGGTTTGCACAGACCGAGGGTCCGGCCGCGGCCCCCCCTCCTCGTTCGGTCCAGGGGATTGGGATTGGGGTCCTCTCCAAAAGGAGTGGCACTGCTTTCATCCCTTTCCCTCGGGCTCCTCGGCTCCTCCCGGAGCGCTGGGGTGTCCTGGAGGGGCACGGAGCGCCGGGAGATGGGAATGGTGTGGGAATGGTGTGGGAATGGTGTGGGAATGGTGTGGGAATGGTGTGGGAATGGCGCTGGGGGAGGCTGGGCAGGGCTGCAAAGCCACGCCGAGGGCACAGCCGGGGATGAACAGCGGCCGCAGGCTGAAGGGATCATGGACTCAGGGAATGGTTTGGATCGGGCGGGAGGTGTGTTCCGAAACAGTGGGGGAGAACGGGCTGGGACCCCTCGGGACTGGGACCCCCCTCATCCCTCAGCCTGAGCCCGGGAGGCAGTGGTGTCACCCTGGGCCACAATGGTGAGGGGAGGACACACCTGAGGGGCCACGCCCAGCCCTGAGCAGCACAAATGGGGTCTGGTCCCCACCCTGTCACAGAATCCCAGAGCAGTTTGGGTTGGAAGGGACATCAAAGCCCATCCAGTGCCACCCCCTGCCATGGGCAGGGACACTTTCCACTGCCCCAGGCTGCTCCAAGCCCTGTCCAGCCTGGCCTTGGACACTGCCAGGGATCCAGGGGCAGCCACAGCTGCTCTGGGCACCTGAGCCAGGGCCTGCCCACCCTCACAGGGAACAATTCCTCCCCAGTTCCCATCTACATGTCACTTTTTCAGTGGGAAGCCATTCCCTGTGTCCTGTTCCTCCATCCCTTGTCCCCAGTCCCTCTCCAGCTCTCCTGGAGCCCTTTAGGCACGGGAAAGGGCTCTAAGCTCTTGCTAGATCCTCCTCCAGCTGAACACCCCCAGCTCTCCCAGCCTGGCTCCAGAGCAGAGGGGCTCCAGCCCTCAGAGCATCTCCATGGCCTCCTCTGCACTGGCTCCAGCAGCTCCACGTCCTGCTGCTGTTGTTCCCAGGGCTGGGGCAGCTCTGCAGGTGAGCTCTCACCTGAGGGGCAGAGGGGCACAATCCCCCCCTGCCCTGCTGCCCACGCTGGGGCTCAGCCCAGCACGGGGGAGGTTTCTGGGGCTCAGTGCCCATGGCTGGGGCAGGTTGAGCCTCTCACCCACCAACACCCCCAGGTCCTTCTTCTCAGGGCTGATCTCCATGAGTTCATCTCCCACTCTGTGCTCAGGGCTGAGATTGCCCAGAACCTTGGACATGTTGTACCCACTCTTTCAGCTTGGGAAGTGATGCTCCTGGGAATCCTGCCCAGCCCCTCCCCAGCTCCAGGATGGCTCCATCATGCCCCCTCCACAACGCATCCACAGGCAGAGCAGTCCCAGACTCAGGAATGTGCATCTAGTCAACACTCTTTTATTAAAAACAATTACAAAAAGTTAACAGGTTACAATCGTTCTGTACAACTCAACCAAACCTCTGGTGCCCGGGGAGACAATGGCAGCCCTGGGCCAGGACTGGCTCTGACCACACTGACAGCGTGGCTGGACGTGGTTCTGCCTTCCCAGGGCCATCCCTTGGGACAGGCAACCCCCCTAAACCCCCATCCCAAAAGCCTCAGTTTGGGCTGGACCATGGGGAAAGGAAGGGGGAATGATGGAGGTCCCTTGGCCTAGCAGGATTCGTGTCTGGAGGAACGTCCTGCCTTCCCCAATCCCGGGAGATGGGATCAAGCCAAGCAGGTCCACGAGCAGGACACCAGCACAGTGTCCATGCTAGAATGTCCTGGCTTTGCCAGGGAAGGAGCTGCTGTGGCAAGGCCGGGAAGCAGGGGCTGCCTGCTGAGGAACGGGCAAGAGGCAAGAGCTGATCTGAGATCTGACGTGGCTGCTCCAGGGACATTCCATTGCTGCAGCCAGGGGTGAAGATAAATGGGGGATAAACATGGGAAAGAGGCAGAAGCAGGAACAAACCTTCCCTCCCCAGCTAAGAAGCACTGAACTCTGTCTCTCCCACGGCCCAGGCAGAACAGCACCGTTCCCTGCAGGCTGTGGGAGAGGGGGACAAGCCAAGGTGTCCCAAGGCTGCTCAGGATGGAAGCCCCATGGCAGGGAAGCAGCAGAGCAGGATGTGGAGCACTGGGGGAGAGGCAGGGAGCTGCATTCCCAAAACCTGGGGTAAGGAACAGGCTGCCAGAGGGGGCACGGGTGGGCTCAGCTGTAACAGGAGTCTACAGCCCCACTTCTGGTGGCTCCAGGCACAGAAGTCACCTCCCTGCCTCCGAGGGCAGCAGCAGCATGGGGAGAGTTTGCCAGGCCCGACGTGGGGCTGGAGCAGGACATCCCTGTCCTGAACACAGCCCAGCCCATGCTCCTGCCCACAGCGTGGGACAGCTCAGCAGGACATGAAGGGGACACACAGCTGTCCCCAAACCCTGAGCCCAACAGGGATCCAAAGGAGTGAGCAGGACCTGGCTCTGACAGGGAACCAGACCCCAGCAGCTCCCCAGCTCCAACAGGAACCGAAGCCCAGGAGCTCCTCTGCCCCACCACCCCTGGAGTGACACAGCCAGCCCATGCCAGGGACACAGGACCACAGCAGCCACCACGGGACACAATTCCAGCGCTGCCAGGGAGGGCGAGGGGTCACTGCTCTGGAAACAGGGCAAAGCTGCTGCCTGACCCCAGCTGAGAGACCCATCCATGGGGATTGTTTCCCTCAGCTCTGCTGTCCTCTGACAGCAGCAGGGGCTGGGCAGACGGACCCACCAGTGCCATCCAGTCTGCCTGGGCTCTGCCCCAGTCACTCCAGTGTGACAGTGACACTCTCAGCAGTTGCTGCTGCCCAGGTGACAGACACACAGCTGGGTCCTTCGCTCCCCACACAACTCCCAACATGTAAATGAGTTGAAATGAAGGATTTTTCCCTATTGCTTTTGCTCCTGCCTGCACCAAGTCCCTGCATCAGGGACAGGCTGGTGGGGAGTCCTGCACACTGCTGAGGCCACCCGTAGGTGCAACCTTACCTGCACCCCCCAAAAGCCTTGTTCCCTAAACACAAGCTCACTAGGGCCCTGCTGGAAGCTCAGGCTCGGGGAAGGACAGCTTGTCCTGCCCCACAGGGATGGGATGCAGGTTCTCCCTGGCTCGGGGAGCTCTTTGTCCCTGCCCTGCCACGTGGCTCCCTGAGGTCTGGGCAAGGTGTGACACTCGTGGTTTCCCCTTTGCAGTGACTGCAGAACCAGGTGCCAGCCAGCCCTGAGCAGGGAGACCACCTGGGGCACAGCAGGTGCCAATTCCCAGATCCCACCTCACTCCTCTCCCTGCAGCTGCCCAGAACCAGCCTCCCTCCCTCTTTCGCAGCTCCACAGTGGGACTGCACCAGGATCTCTTCCCAAGCGCTTGATCCTCAGCTCTTGCTTCCTACTCCAACAGCAGCTACACAATCCACTCACAGCTTCCTGCCCAACCTTCTTCCATCTCCCCATCTCCAAACACTGCTTTGGAGTACAGAGGCAATTTAAGTTACATTTGGGGTGAAAAAGAAAAAGTAAACGATCTATCTTTAACTGAACCAGAAAGATCCTTCTGCACATCTCCAATCTACCTCTAACAAGCTTCTCAGAGGAACCAAGAAGTTCTGGTTGTGCTACTCAAAACCACCTTGCCAGGCCCACAAGGCAGTGCTTGGACCACAGAGAATCCCTCAGGTGGAGTCCGAGGATCCGAGAGCCACCACCTGGACACGGGGACTGCGGGTGTGAGTCCAGGAGCCCTGCTGGGATGGCTGGGGAGCAGGAACATGCTGCTGGCATGGGGACAGAGTGACTGTGGGCAGTTATTGCACTGTTTCTTCACAGAGGTGCAGGAGGAACAGCAGAGAGAAAACGCACAGGTCATCGCTTCACCTTCGCATCTTCTTTGATCTTCCACACCATCAGCTCCATGCAGGCCCTGGCGTCCTCGCTGGAGTCGTGTCCTTCCACTGGGGACACAAACACAGGCATGGCACTGTCCCCTCTGCTGCACAGGGAGTTGCCCCAGACAGAGCCAGCTGCTCCCTGTCCCCTGCAGCCACACCTGGGAGCACCCTGAGCCACAGCCAGGGATTTGAAGAATTCCACAGAATCACAAAAGGGTTTGTGTTTTGTGGTTTGTTCAAGCTCATCCCATTCCACCCCCTGCCATGGGCAGGGACACTTCACTATCCCGGGGTGCTCCCACCTGGCCTTGGACACTGCCAGGGATCCAGGGGCAGCCACAGCTGCTCTGGGCACCTGTGCCAAGGCCTGCCCACCCTCACAGGGAACAATTCCTTCCCAATATCCTATCTATCCCTGCCATCTGGCACTGGGAAGCCATTCCCTGTGTCTTGTCCCTTCATCCCTTGTCCCCAGTCCCTCTCCAGCTCTCCTGGAGCCCTTTAGGCCCTGCTAGGGGTTTTGAGGTCTCCCTAGAGCCTTCTCTTCTCCAGGCTGAACAGCCCCAACCTTAAATACACCTTTTTTCCACTAAACCCACACTTTTTGCTGGACTTCAGCCTCACACCATCCAGCTATGGAACACCTGGGAGCTTCGCCAGCAGGGTTTTGTGTGCTCAGGGAAGACAGGAAGAACAGGCCACCCTGCCAGCAAGAAGGTCCATCTCAGCTAGCCAGAGAGAGAAGGGTGGGCAGGACCTGCCCTTGCCAGAGCCACCCCCAGCCTTCTCACACCTCCTCCCTGGTCCCACTCAGCACGGCGAGGGCTCTGCCCTCAGAGCAGGGGTCACCCTGAAACTGCCTCTGGCACAGGCTCCATGTGCCAGCACATTCCCAGCTACCACGGGGGGAAAAAACCACCAGGACCAAGAGACTGGGCTTGGAGAGAGCAGAGGAAGACAGGGCTGAGGGACTGAGATGGGCCAGCAGCCTTCGGGGGTCTCACCATTGTCCTGGATGATGCGTTTGAGGTAGTCGGCCATCAGCGTGCGCAGGGCGCGCTTGTAGGGCAGCCCCAGGCGGTGCGGGAACACGATGGCTGTGTCCACCACGGTGCCGTGGATCAGCTGAGGGAGGAAGCAGAGGAACGGGGTTATTTCCCTGCTCCCAAAGGGACAGGCACTCCTGGGGATTAGGCACGCTGCAGCAAACTTCCGGTCACCTCTGGGGCTCTGCGCAATGCTCTCCAGTTTCCGACCCAACCAGTCTGGCAGGAGGCTCTGCCTCATCCAGGATGAGTCCCCTTGGAGGGTGTGTGCACACAGGACTCCCACTGCTCTGCCAGCCACACACCTGCCCCCAGAGCCCTGAGACCTCACAGCCAGGGCAGAGACTCGGGGCTGATCCAGTGCGTGTAACTCAAACAGGACAGGACAATCCTCAGTCCCCTGGCCTGGAGAAGCTGGAAGAGCTCTGGAGTCTTTCACAATTAAAAACTCCACTGAAGAACCAGCTGGCTTCACAGCAGCCTCTGTGCAACAGCAACCTTTCAACTGTTTCTCAGGGTGAAGCAGCTCACTCTAGGAGTGCCATCCCTGCCCATGGCAGAGGATTGGAACTGGGTGATCTTTATGGTCTTTTCCAACCAAACCATTCTGGGATTCCAAGGCGGGGACAGAAGTGGGCAGGATGTGCAAGACAAAGCAGGATGTACATCACACTGCTGCTACAGAACAGGCCTGGCCTTCGGGGTGCAAACCAATCCCAAATCCTCCCATCTGCCAGCAGTGATTCAACAGGAAGTTTCTAACCAGCACCAGCTCAGCAAGGATGGAATGGGACAAGGAAATCCTATCATTGAATCACATCAGAGAGTGGTTTGAGTTGGAAGGCAGTTTTCAAAGGGCTCCTAGTCCATCCCCTGCCATGGGCAGGGACACCTTCCACCATCCCAGGCTGCTCCAAGCCCTGTCCAGCCTGGCCTTGGACACTGCCAGGGATCCAGGGGCAGCCACAGCTGCTCTGGGCACCTGCGCCAGGGCCTGCCCACTCTCCCAGGGAACAATTCCTTCCCAATATCCCATCCAGCCCTGCCCTCTGGCAGTGGGAAGCCATTCCCTGTGTCCTGTCCCTCCATCCCTTGTCCCCAGTCCCTCTCCAGCTCTCCTGGAGCCCTTTAGGCCCTGCCAGGGGCTCTGAGGTCTCTCCAGAGCCTCCACTTCTCCAGGCTGGACATCCCCAGCTCTCCCAGGCTGGCTCCAGAGCAAAGGGGCTCCAGCCCTCTAATCCAACACCCCAGCTATGAATTGTCACCACACTGGAGGAACTGAGGATGCTGAACAGGTCAAAGTGCTCCCAGTCCTGCACCAAGGGGCCTGGAACAGCCAAAAAGCCCCACTTGACAGTCTGTAATCATAGGGCAGGCTGGCTTTTTTTAACACTGATTTCTTACTCTCAGGCTAAGACAAGATTAATCCTTTGCTGTCATGAACTGCATTCAGTGAGAGCTAAAGGAATGTGGATGAAGGCAATCCCACATCCTGAGCACAGCAGTGAAATCAGGGTCCAAGAGATAAAGCTGAGTGCCTGACCAAGAGATGGCTCTGCAAGTCCTGACACTGATGACTCCGACAGGACCCTGATAATCCTCTCTCCTCTGTGCCTCCAGGCACCAGCTCATGTTGCAGGACAAGCCGTAACTCCATCAGCAACAGCTCCACAGCCCAGCTCCAAAACTGCCCCAGAGCAGCTGCACTTCAACAGAAACAACCTGCTCCACCCCTCGGAGTATAAAACTGCCAACGTTATGGATAATCTCCCCTGGACTGCACTCAGCTCTGGCACCCTCCCAGCCACAGTGGTAATTACTTATGTAGATCAGGAAGACTGAGGAAACAGGATAATAAAGCTTTAAATAAAACTTGAAATGCCATCAGCACTTGGAACTTGCCACAGCCATTAGTGAGCTATGGCTTTCCTGCCACAGCCCTCGGCCATTCCTCTGTGACACCCCACGGCTCTGCTGGAATGCTCTGGGCTCCTTCTCTTGGCAGTGGCTGAGGTGCTAAGAGAAAATCAAGCCTCTAAGAGGCCAAGGCAGTCATCTCGAGCTGATCTAACTGGAAATAATGTTTTTCTGATGATGATGAAGCCTCTCTGAGGCTGGGATAAAGGGTGCCACGGAGAGGTAAAGTGTTTTACAGCCATTAAAAGCTCCTGCTTCCAACCCAGCACTGGGAGCTGGCAGTCACAGAGGCTTCAGCAGGAGAGCCGTGGGATAAAGAATGGCCGAGGGAAGGTCTGGCATGTGAGCACAAAGACTTGGCTCCTGCCTGCCACACACTCTCGTGGTGAGGCAGGACAAGGCCCTGGGGCTCAGTGCAGGGCACACTCCCTGGCAGGACAGAGAGGTGGCTGAGGGATGGGCACAGCAGGCTGATGGGGGCCAGGCAGGAAACAGCACAGGTAAAAGGTCAAAATAACTTTGTCAAAGTAACACCACAAGTCCCGGCAAAGCAGGCACGGAGCAGAGAACAAATCTGGCGGGGGGAAAGGCAAATGATTTGGGATCAATCATGGAATGGTTTGGGTTGGAAGAGACCTTAGAGAGAATCTTGCTCCAGCCCCTGCCATGGGCAGGGACACCTCCCACTACAGCAGAGTGCTCAGAGCCATGGCCAGCCCAGTCACCCCTGGACAGGTCTGTCACCCTGGGCAGCAGCAGCCACTAAAAGTTGTGGTGACACCATGAGTGACACACGTGACTCCACTCCCTTGCTCTTACAGCACAACCAGCTTCCCACCGGCTCAGAGACAGGACAGATCATGGAATCCTGGAACATCCTGAGATGAAAGGGACCCACAGGGATCATCAGTCCAACCCCCAGCCCTGCACACACACCCCAACAATCCCACCCTGGGCATCCCTGGCAGCGCTGTCCAAACGCTCCTGGAGCTCTGGCAGCCTTGGGGCTGGGACCATTCCCTGGGGAGCCTGGGCAGTGCCCCAGCAGCCTCTGGGGGAAGAACCTTTCCCTGAGCTCCATCCCAAGCCCTGACACAGCTCCAGCCGTTCCCTGGGCTCCTGTCCCTGTCCCAGAGAGTGAAGACCTCGGTACCTGCCCCTCCTCTTCCCCACAAGGATGTTGAAGACCACACTGAGTCTCCCCTCAGCCTCCTCCAGCTGAACAAACTAAGTGCCCTCAGCTGCTCCTCATGAGGTCTCTCCAGACCCTTCCCCACTCTCTAATGGCTTCATGGCTCTTTTATGTTTTATATTTTCCCAAAACTGCACACAGGACCCGAGGTGAGGCTGCCCCACTACTGTGTCCTCCTGGTTCTTCAAAATAAATAGTTTCTAAATTTAAAGGAGACACCTAATACCCCCCAGGATGGGAAAGCAGCAGAGGGAGATGTGAAGGCAAGACCCCAAGTTACCTTTAGTGCAAATAAGTCGCTTTCCAAGCTGTGCCCTATCAATATGGTGTCTGCACTGAACATGTTCAGTAGGACGGCTTGGACATCCCGCAGGGTGATGCTCGTGTTCTCCAGGTCCTCTTCTGTCACACCTGAGAATCTGCAGAGCAACAGAGACAGGTCAGGGTCCTTCACTGGAGAAACACCTCAAGGCCCAAAGCCCCTCAGCCCTTAGGGAGTGGTGGGCAGTGGAGTTTCAACAAGTGCTCCCAGCCACCCTGAGAGAGCACAGAGCTCCATCCTGAGGGAGACCATTCCCACCTGGTGTCATGGACCTTCCCAGGTGTTCCAGCCCTTACCTGGTGTTATAATCCACCACCTTGGAGTCTGGCTTGACGAAGGTGTCGTACACCACCTTCAGCTCCGAGTTGATCACAGTTACTCTTGTCAGCTCCAGTCCTTGCTTAGTGTAGCACTGCAAGGAACAAGGCACATGTGAGGAGAGGCACAGGCCAACCTCAGCGTGGGATCAGCTCCCAAAATGCAGCACATCTGGTGCAGCAAGCCCAGCGTGGGCCAGTCAGGGCCTGCCAGGGCTGCACAGCCCTCGAGTCAAGCACACCAATCAATAAAGGCTCATTTACACCTCCACGACCAACATTTAGAACAGCAAGAGGGAGGTCAGGAAACGGAGCTTTCCTTCAGCCACTTGTCATGTCTCAGCTGTCCCCACAAAGCTCTGGTTTGGACCCACCATTTCACAGTCTAAGGCGTAGATCCCAGGGTAGCCATCGGTCGTGGGCAGCTTCTCAAAAGTCTTCACGAAGCCATCCAGGCTCTCCTTGCGCCCATCGTGCACGTGTTGCTTGAAGGAAAAGAAATTGGTGATGATTAGAACAAGAACCAAAGAGTCCATTCCAACAAACCTTCACTTCAACAAAAATGGTTTTTAAATCGTTTCTAAAGGTTAATGAGGAATTAGTTTTGCCTACAGTGAGCCTGAGAAGTTCACAACCACAGCAAACACAGCCATGGGCAAGCCTAATGCCAAGGCCAGATCAGAGCTGGTGGCATCATACTGACAGCACAGAGCAGGACATCACACACGTGGGGAGAAGGAGCTTTCAGTCTGGAGCAGAATTAGTCAGGAAGAGTCACACTGAGGCCTGACACTGATGGAACTCCTGTGTTCCTGTGGCCAAGACATGGCCAGGAGCAGCACCCTAACCCCAGATACGCCTGTGTGAGCATGAGGTGCAGGTGACAGGAGACACCGAGCTCCAGAGCATGTCCACGTGTGCATCCACTCAAAGCCACTGCACTCCAAACCCAGCCAGCCCAAACAGGAGCTACAGCCCAGCAGCACTTGAGGCAACAGAGAGCATTTCCAAGCACTCTGCACTGCTCCCAGCTAAAGCTCCAGGTCAACAAGATCCAGCAGGAAAACTCAGAGTGATTTCACAAGTGGCTTAAGCCAGTGCATGACTGAGCTGCTGTTGCAACACAAGTACTCCCACGCTCCTCCACAGCACAGATCCCACCCCACGGTTATCCCAAAACCTTCCTGGCAGCAGGAGTTCTGAGCTGGATGAAGTTTAAAGGGGAAGCAGGAACAGGTAACTGAGGGCAAGGCAGAGCTGTGACTGCCCTTTGCCTGCTGACATGGTTTTAGGTAAAACCCACCTGCACCACACCCAGAGGTGATGCTCCCCCCCTCCCTTATTCCCCAGTGGGGTTTTTGTTGTCTTTGTCTGTCCCTAAATCTCAGAGTATTTGTGCCCAATCACAGCAGCCTGGGCTCAGCCTCCTTCACCGTGGTTAGAATCATGGAATCACTGAATCCTTGAGGTTGGAAAGGACCTTTAAGATCATCAGGTCAACCCAGCACCACCACCACGGTCACCACTAAACCATGTCCCCAGCTGCTACATCCACTTGTTTTCCGAACACTTCCAGGGATCCTGATTCCATCACTGCCATGGACAGTTATGCCAATGCTTTACAACCCTTTCCGTGAAAAAATTTTCCCAATATCTAATCTAAACCTGCCCTGGCACAGCTGGAGGGTGTTCCCTCTCATCCTGTCCCTGTTCCCTGGGAGCAGAGCGTGACCTCCCCCAGCTATCCCCTCCTGTCAGGAGCTGTGCAGAGCCACAAGGTTCCCCTGAGCCTCCTTTTCTCCAGGCTGAGCCTTTTCCCAGCTCCCTCAATCTCTCCTGGTGCTCCAGACCCTTCCCTAGCTCTGTTCCCTTCTCTGGACACGCTCCAGACCCTCAATGTCCCTCCTGGCATGAGGGGCCCAAAACTGACCCCAGGATTCAAGGTGGGGCCTCAGCAGTGCCCAGCACAGTGCAGGGCTTCCCACAGCTCTCACCCTACAAGGAATGAAACCGTTCTGGTTTGTCTCAGGATTAAAGGCTGCAGAGATGAGGAACAGAGGCCCTTGTAAAGCTGAAATGTGTGGGCAGAGGGGTGACCAAAGCAGGATTTGCATACTTTCCTGCACAGGTCACTCCTGCAGGTGCAGCCAGAGCACAGGAACTGCATCATTTGAAGTTAATGAGGCAGATGGGCCAACACTGACACCGATCTCTCCCCATATCCACAGCCAGCACTGCTCAAAGGCCTCGTGGATCGCTGCTCCCCAGGAGCAAGGAGCCACACTTGTCCACTCTGCACCTCCAGCACAGATCCTGCTCTGCTGAGGGAATGGGAGAGCAGCTCAGCAGCCAAGAGACAGCAAACACCTCTCCTTGCAGCCTGAGCCCCTCCCTCCCTGTGTAATACAACAGAACGGAGCAGTGAAGTGAAGAAAAAACCCTATTAGGTATTTTTCTCCATCAGTCGTTGTTCTGCAACTGCCCAGCTCTCCCTGGCTGGGAGGGCGGCAGGGAAGTTGCTCCTGGTGTTCAGAACCTCGGGTACCACAAAGAGCAGCCACTGCAGGCTCCCCGGAGCAGCACAGCTCCCTCCTGCCACCTCCTGCCTCCCTGCCTAACTGCAGCACACCCGGGCAGAGACATCCCCGCGTTTGGAAAGACACACACGAGCTTTTCTAACCAGCTCTGGGTCCAGTTACTGACAATGGTGTCTTATTCAAAATATTTTCTGCTTTCAGTGCCCTCCTTCAAAGCTGAAACGTGCTGTGTTCCCTGGTGTCCCAACATCCCAAAAATCTCACTGCGTGCTCTGATGCTGAGCAGGCTGTGGATCCAAGCATGAATCTGCCAAAGGGTGCTGTGAAAACTGAGGGCTTTTAAAAAAGAGGGAAAGGGATTTTTGATACTGGTATAGAGTAACAGGACACAGGGAATGGCTTTCCAGTGCCAGAGGGCAGGGCTAGATGGGATCTTGGGAAGGAATTGTTCCCTGGAAGGGTGGGGAGGTCCTGGCACAGGTGCCCAGAGCAGCTGATTTTAAAAAATCCTAAATTCATGTGGAAAAAAAAGAGAAGTAACAGCGTGATCCCATCCATTCCGACTGTGCAGGGCAGGCTTTTATGGTGCCCAGACAACTCTTCCTACTGTAACAAACCTTGAATTTTGCCCCAGAATTCACCTTCTCCCTCTAGCTTTTTGTTTTCCTCTGGTGGCAGCTGCCAAATATAAAAATGTCACTGAAACAAGTGACAAGCAGCATCCCTGGAGACCTGAGGGAAAGGCACAGGACAGACAGCTCCCTTCAGCCCATGGTTTGAGAGCATTGGGGATGCCAGGCTGGGACACCACTCCTCCTGCAGCCTAAGGAAAGAAAAAAGCACCTGTGCAAAGCTATCCCAGACAGTGCCCTGCTCTATCGAAGGCAAAAACTCCACCTCTGAGCAGGTTTTTCATTCTTTTTTCTAGTGCTGGGCTCCTCCAAGAGAAATTTTGTGATATTTGTGAGTTACAACAGGCTCCTTGGGAAGGTTCCTCTCCTCATTACAGGAAAGGACAGGTACCAAACAGAAAACTAAGGAAAGATTTGTCCACCAGGAGAAAGTCACCTACCTCAGCATGGGAATCTGGACTCAGAAAATATGGGGAAAAGGGTTTGGCACACTGTTACCAAGGCTCTGAGCCTGCTCCTTAAAAGAAAATCCCTTATTTCTCACTGCTTGCTGATTCACTAATGAACAGGAGCTTTTCTATGTCCCCCAAGCAGATGAGCTGGGCAGCTTAGGATAAATGAACCCATGTCACTCCAGGCAGCTGAGTGTCAAATCCTGGATTTTCCTACCTTTGCAGAGCAAAAAAAAAATCAAGTAGCACTTGGTTTCCCCTCTTAAGGGAAACCACTAAAGACTTACGCAAGGATTTCCTAGCCACCGCCACTGTGAGCAGAGCACAAATGTCACCGAGAATAAAAAGGTGTTGTTCCATCACTTACTTTAGCAACCTGGCAGCCTGGTGACCCCACAGCTCCGGAGCAGCAGCTGTAGTGAGTTTCCCACCCACCTGGCACTGAAAGAGCAAGAGGTGAAGGGTCAAGGAGAAGAGTCTTGTTAACAAGAGACCTGAACTTCAGCTCTCACGTGCAGATCCCCTGGATGAGCACAACAATAATGTGTCAAACACAGGGGAAAAATAACTGTGGATGCACAGGCAGCAATCTAAAGAGTTTAAGTCTCTGGTACTCAGCCAGATAAACTCCAGAAGCCACTTGGGTGCTCTGATGGAAAACCAGAGCAGAGCTCAAACTAGGTTAGTGTCTTGCTGCAAATGAATTCAACCAAGATCAGTAAACTCTCCTGGGAGTGCAGACCTCTAGTGCTCCCAGGCAGCCTCTTAAAAGGCTGATTTTTTTCAAAAGGCACGGGAAGGTTTGGGTTTTACTTGTACTCTTTTAAACAAAGATGAAGCACCACTGCTGCAGCCCCAGTGTCACATTCTGGGGACTGCCAAGCCCAGCAGCTCTTTGCAAGGCCATTTCACTGATAGGCCCAGGAACTGTCACCACCTGGGTGCATGAAAAGCCCCAAAATCAAGTTCAAACCCGAGGAAGACCCTGAATTTGGAGCTGGAGCACAGCCAGCACAGGCCAACCCCCCCAGCAGGGCTGTACCTCTCTGCTTGCGCAGCCGCCCCCAGTGATGGACACACTCCTCCTTCCGGATGCAGTTCCCCGAGGCTGAGACCATGTACTCGGTGCCACAGCGACAGCAGATCCTGCACGAGGCTTGGGGACACGAGAGAAACAACAGCCAGGTCACTGGAAACCCCTCACCTGCTTCACCTGGCCTAAGCAAAGTCAATCACAATCACTCAAGCCCCAAATGCTGTTAAATGACATTTTCTGTTAAAAAGGATTCCAAATTTTGTTCCAAACCCCTATAAAGGCATAGCAATCCCTGTGAAAATGCAGTCCTGCCCCCCAGATAAAAACACAAAGACTCTCCAGGGGCTTTGGTGCACATCAGCTGCACCACAGTTCCATCAGCGTTTGCTGCATTGTTTCTCCATCCACAGCAAATTACGTTGGAGTCTAACACAGTTATTTTAAGAAACAGGATAAATAAGTCATTCTTTGGACACCAGCGCTAATGAAACCTGGTTTCCAGGGGATCTGTGCCTTGTCACTTCTAAATGACATTTTAGCTCTTCCAGGGCACAGCTTTTCTCTAAGGATTCTCCAGCACCTAAACCCAGGAGCCCTCAGAGCAGGGCCTGGCCCAGCGAGGGGGCAGTTTGGGACTGCTTCCTCCTGCCAGCTGGGCTTGCACTGCCCAAAATTTGGGGCAAGGAGATGCAAAAAGCCACTGTGAAGTAGCTGACTATCCATTCTTCTGATCTCCATGCAATTCAATGAGTTCTAGTGTGAGCATTTAAGCTGTTTGCACATTCCCAGCCCTGCCCAACACCAGCCCACTGGTCACAGCATTAACAAACCAGCAACAGCTTTAGCTAAATAAGGAGAAATTCAAAGATCCCTCAACATCTGCAGGAAACTAGACACAGAACCAGGACCATGAGCTCAGGATCAAATAAAGGAGCTGGCTGGGTCCCTGGAAAAAAGGGCTCTCACAAATACAGCACTTGACAGTGTTAATGCAAGAGAGCTTTGCCCAGGTTGCTTCAGTAACCACAGGACAAATGTAGACACAAGGTGTTAACATGGATGAGCACTTAACACACTTTAGTGAGGTCTCTCCACACAGATGCTCAGGGGAGTGTGGCAAAGCACCTCCAAAGAAACCCCCAGTCTGGGTTTTATCCCTGCTGCAGCACAGCCTGCTTTAGTCAGGGTCTGACAAGCAGAAATCCTGCCATGAGTTCAGAAAATCCAGAGGAAACCTGTGGGATCAAGGCCAGGTTGGATGGGGCTGGGAGCAACCCAGTCTGGTCTGGTGGAGGGTGTTCCAGGAGGTGCAATGAGCTAGGCTTTAAAGTCCCTTCCAATCCAAACCACTCAGTGATTTTATGACCACTTTGTCCAGCTGCAAAAAGGGCTTTTGGGAACTATTTGGCCCAGCACTGCCATAAGACCAAACCCAAAATTCTGCAATCCAGAGCAGCAGAGCAGGACCCACTGCGAAGTCAGCCTGGCCCAGTGTCAGTCCTTATCCCACGGTAACAGCAGCTCAGAGACAGAGACAGAGACAGAAGATCTTTCCCCTGGGAGAGGTGACGGTGATCAGGGGCAGAACAGGAGCCTCTTCCCAACCTGCTCAGTTGCTGTTCTTTGGCAGCACAGAATCATGGAATTGCTAAGGCTGGAAAAGACCTTTAAGATCAAGTCCGACCATGGTCACTTTAGCCCACATCCCCAAGTGCCACATCTGCACATTTTTTTAACGTTTCCAGGGATGGTGACTCCACCACTGCCCTGGGCAGCCTGTTCAGTGCTTCACGATCCTTTCAGTGAAGACATTTTCCCTAATATCCAATCTAAACCTCCTCTGGTGTGACTTGAGGCCATTTCCTCTCGTCCTATCACTTGTTACCTGGGAATTAGAAACCTCCTTCAGCCTCACAGCCCCACAGACTGTAAACCTTGGGTCAAAACCAACATTTTCATGATGTGCAAGCTGAGAAAACTCTCCATGCAGGAATGCAGCAGAATTCTGCAGCCACACTCCCTGTCACAACGGGAGCAAAGGCTCCACACTGAGACCTTTACACAAAACAGGACAGGCAGCTCCAGCTGCATCCAGCAAATCCTGCAGAAGGGAAGAGCCAGCAGAACTTACAGTCAATCACTTTCTTCTCCTCTGCAGTGAAGAGCACGGCACGTCCGGCCTTCTCGGGGTGAGGCATTGGGTATCCGTTCTCCTTGAGCTGCTCCTCAGTCATCAGGTACTCCTTGAGGCGCCGGTACAGGGCAGCTCCTGCACACAAACACAGTGCTCAGCTCACATGACTCAAGCAGGGGCTGTTTCTCTGGCTTTATCAAGTCTCCTGGCTTGAGAAACTGCCCCCACTATTTGGAATTTGTGTCCACTGCCTCAGCCCAGGAGGGACAGGTGAATAGGTGTTGGGTGGTAATTTTTAAGATCTGGTCATTAGTGCACAGGCTGATTTTTAAACTCCTTGAACAAGCAGCATTAAGTCTGGAAAGCACAGCTGAACAGAATTCCTCCACATGGCCCATCTTCGGCCTTTTTGTTACTGATAGAACCATGGAATAATTTGGGTTGGAGATCATCTCATTCCAGCTCCTGCCATGGGCAGGGACACCTTCCACCATCCCAGGCTGCTCCAAGCCCTGTCCAGCCTGGCCTTGGGCACTGCCAGGGATCCAGGGGCAGCCACAGCTGCTCTGGGCACCTGGGCCAGGGCCTCCCCACCCTCACAGGGAACAATTCCTTCCCAATCTCCCATCTAACCCTGCCCTGTGGCAGTGGGAAGCCATTCTCACATTTAGTCCTATCACTAAATGTGAGACTTCTCCCATAATAATGTTTAAATGCTATAGCTGATAATGGGTAACACAGCCCTCAAACACCCCTCAAAGGCCACCCACCACTCCTTAAAAACTTTATTATCAGAAACTTCTTCCTACTGCTGATTTCAGGCTGCTCGTTTCATTTCACAGAATAATTACAACTTCTTGCACTCTGCTCAATATCTCCTTTGGCTGCTGTGCTAAACCCTTCCAATACTGCTGGGTGCCCTTTGATGTTGCTTAGCTGAGCTATACTGGCCCTTTTAAGCTTTCTCCATGTCAATTCCTTCTGCTCCGTGGCCTCCCTGTCTCTTCTCTGATCTCCTCCACAATTTGCCTATATCTCTTGGCAACCAAAATACCCATAACTGATTTGAGCCCACATGAAAAATGCTCGTGGCACAACCCCTTGGCTACGATATGACCTTACTGTGACATTGGTGGAAGTGAAACTGAGCCCTGCAGGAGAGTTTGCCTTTTTAATCTGACAGGCACATTGTAAAGAACTGCTTCAGGGCAAGAAAGTTGAAGTAAAATAATGCGCAAAGCACAAGAGGCAGCTCTGAATGGTTACTGATGCCCCATCAAAGCCAGGCAGGCTGCAGCAGTGACCTCACAATCCCAGCGAGGATGGAGGGAGGTCAGTGGTGTCACCGTCCACTGCGGGACTCTGCAGCTCTGCGCTGCAGCCAGGAAATAACTCCTAATACCAAGAAATCCCAGCACTTCAGAACCCTGGAATACCCTGAGTGGGAAATGACCCACAAAGATCATCCAGTCCCACCCCCGGCCCTGCACACACACCCCAACAATCCCACCCTGGGCATCCCTGGCAGCATTGTCCAAACGCTCCTGGAGCTCTGGCAGCCTTGGGGCTGGGACCATTCCCTGGGGAGCCTGGGCAGTGCCCCAGCAGCCTCTGGGGGAAGAACCTTGCCCTGAGCTCCATCCCAAGCCCTGACACAGCTCCAGCCCTTCCCTGGGCTCCTGTCCCTGTCCCAGAGCACAGCTCAGCCCCTGCCCCTCCTGCTCCCCTCAGGAGGAGCTGCAGCCCCAAGGAGTCTCCCCTCAGTCTCCTCTGCTCCAGCTGAACAAGCCAAGTGCTCTCAGCCGTTCCTCAGAGCCTTCCCCAGCTCTGTGTCCCTCCTATGGACACTCTCCAACAGCTTTAGATCCTTCTGATCTTGTGGAGCCCAAAGTGCACCCAGGAGGGAAGGTGAATGCACCAGCCCAATTCTGCTCTCCCCAATCACTGTCCCACCTCCACCTCCACCCTGACAAGTTACAGCAGTAGGGTCTGACCTGTCAGATCCTCAGCTCTCAGGCTCCCTGAGCGGTTCAGAGTGAAGCTTGTCTTGGCAGCAAGCTTCCCTCCCAGCACAGCTTCATGGGACACCACCTTCTTGTTACTCGTCTCTGCAATGAGAAGGGAACAGCAAAAGGGACAGAGATCAGGTACCCGGTGAGTGACTTCACTCCCAGTTTGGGGCACTACACATGGGCAAGAGGAGGACTGTGTTTATCCTCTTGAACTCTTGTTTTGCTCCAGAAATGGATTCTTTGGGTCAGGTGCTGGCCCAGCATTTCCATTCCAGCACCACGGAGAGTTTTCAATTCACTCTGTCAGGCCACAGCAATTTTAAGCACAGCAAGGACACTTTTACAGTTCTGCTAGAAACTTGTACCTCTCCCTGTCCACTCCGCACACTGAGCCCTCCAACTGACCACAAGCAAGAGAGGAGCCAGCACAGAAACAACTTGACCCCCTCCATGTGCTGCGTGAGGGCATCACCCACCCCCAGGAGCAGCTTTGTTGTTGGGGCCCTGCAGGGCAGCCTCTCACATGGAATCTTTCAACTTCTTTCAGAAAGGAGCTTCAGAGCTCTAGAATATGCTCAGCACATCAGATAATGGCAGAGAGGGGCTTTTTACTAATCATTAACTGGCAGCCCTCTCCTAAAGGCCAGCCTCCAAGTTCAGCCCTTCTGCCTAATGGCCAGGAACGTAATGAAGACAGAGGGGAGAAAAGGGAAGAGACCAGGGGAAAAAAAATTCACAAGAACAGCACAAATTGATTGTTTAATGTACCCTCTCGAGAGCCAATAATGAAATGTCTTAACCCTCTTCGTTTCTCTCTTGAAGCTTAATGTGTGTAACAGATTTCTGTGGTGATGGACGAGTCTATCACTTTGAAGGCATCATGTGAAAGTTACTCCATTAGCAGGGCTTTTCATTTGAAAGAACTTGTGCTAAAAAAAAAAAAAAATCCGTGTGGCATTATCTCCATTTAGGCTGAGAGAGCCAACAAAGCATTGCAGGACCTGCCTCTTGAAGGCCCATTAAAGCTTGCCAGGCTATAAAAAGCTAAACTGGAGCTGTTTGCCTTTCAGCATAATGCTGCTGAGAAATGGGTTCTGGCTTTTCAACAACTTTCTCTGCGTGGTTTGTAATCCCAGCAGGGCTGCAGTTATTAAACTCCAAGGTACCTACTGTTGCTGCTGGCTGGGGAGTTGGGCACGAGGCTGCGGAGCTTCTTCAGGGTGTTCACCGCCACGTTCAGGTAGATGTTGCGACTGGTGCTGCGCTCGTAGGCCACCTTCTCCTCTGCCAGGGCCTGTGAACAGCACCATCATCACCACACACCCTCCTCCCATGGTTCACACAATCCCACAATGGTTTGGGTTGGGAGGGACCTTAAAGATCTTTTTTTTCCACCTTCCACTATCCCAGGTTGCTCCAAGCCCCATCCAACCTGGCCTTGAGCACTTCCAGGGATGGGGCAGCCACAGCTTCCATTGCTTTTGGAGAAAAGTTTGGCTCTTAAAATAAAGACTCCATGCATGACAGGAAAAAAAAATCCCTGGAATTGAGTAATAAAGTGGAACATGGCACAAATACTGGTTTGGAGTCTCGCTCAGGTGAGTAAGAGAAAAAAAGTAATCGTATTTTAAACGAAGTGCTGGAAAAAGCACTTTCATGTGCGACTTTCCCCAAGAGATTAACAAAAATGTCTTAATTAACAAAATATTACTTTCTTCAAACTTCAACATATTTTAAATTGGTATCATCCCTTCTCTTTTCCCCATATAATGTCTGCTGCCACCTTGGCTTTCATATTCCAGAGCTGCTCTTGCTACCAGGAAGATCTAACCTTGCCATGTTTTTATCAAGAAATTCTTGTTCTTGGAACTACCTGGGAAAGTCTTTTTTCCCCACTTCAGTGCAGTGCAAGAGCCTAACTGATAAGAAAAGGGAAGTTTGGTCACTCCTTGGATGCAACAGGAACACTCCCCCAAGGAACTTCTGAAGGTGGAATCCTACAAAAGAAATCCTTGTGGTGTCTGCTTTGGTTACAGAGCACACCACACAATGGCCCATATTTACCCAACTAACACTAATGGCCAAAGTTTGTCAATAAAATGCATTACTTTTGCAGCTCTGCTTTTGGAAATCCTACAATAATGTCCCTACTGCCAGAAGGGTCCTTAAAAAATCTCCTCAAAAGCTTTCCTAAGCAGCAAGGAACCAATTCCCAACCTATTACATTTATCCCAAACACTTCCCTGTGCTCAACACTTCGAATCCAGGAAGAGTTTCTGGCTGCACCAGAGCAAAAGGTCTTTGACCATACTGCACATTCCTCTGCATTTCTCTCCTGGGATTATTAAAGGGATCAGACAAGCTTTCTAAATGAAGGGAAAGATGGGATTTCCTACTGGAAGCCCCCACTGGAATGACACTTTCTGTCATCCAGTCTGGAAATATTTGATGCCAGTTTCCTCTACAGAACTGTTTGTGGATATGGACATCTTCATGGAATCAGGGAATGGTTTAGCTTGGAAGGGACCTCAAAGATCATCTAGTTCCCACCCCCAAGTTTCTGCAAGCGTAAATCCAACCCAGCTGTCGGAATTTGCTACCATTTTAGAAGGTCTTGGCCAAGGCAGAGGATGTCATTCCCTACTGCAAACTTTATTCCTGAGAAGCAGAGATCTGTACAGACCTTGTCAAAGGCTTCCTGGGAGGAGGAGCAGAATTTCAGGCACTCATCAATGAAGAGATTGAGATATCTCTGACGAATGTTGGTTGGGACTTTAGCACCGAATTCTGTGGGAATAACAGGCCTCTGTAAAGTGGTGCTCTGCAGGTGAGACACAGAGAGAGAAAGAGGCTGGTCAGGCTTTAGGAAGCTGCTCTGAGGCTCTCCCACTTCCTGCTGTTATTAATCATGGGGTGACTTCCTTCCTGAAAATCTGCCCAAAGCCAAACTTAACACGCAGCACTTTTGGTACTAAAAATACCACTTGAGGCTTCACCACCTTCAGTGTTTTTTTAACTCCTTTAGAAAACAACCATGTTTCATTCTGAGCTCAGCCAGGAGTCAAGGACTCCAGCGGCATTAGTCACAGCACTGCCTGCACACACAGGCATTCCAGAGCAGGGAATGCTGACATTTCCAGCAAGACACCCAAGGTTAGGATGGTTAGGGCTGAACTGGAGCCATGAACACATGACACCACTGATGGGCACCAGAGACATGGGTTTGGTTCTCTGGCTGTGAAGAGAGAACAGGCGGCCCTTCCTGCCAGGCTGGCAGTCACCTAAACCATCCCATTTCCTGGGGCATTCCTGCAAATTGACTGCATTGGGGGTTTTCTTCCTTTTTTAATGCCAATCGTGATGTTCCTAAAAGGATTTTCCCCTTCAATTTAATGTTCTTCAAAACCTGCACGTTGGACTGAGCTATGATCTACCATTGCAGTTTTCCATTTAACACCAGTTTATTCCCCAAATCACAGCACCTGCCTCATTTTCAGAGAGGAAACTGAACATTCATCTGCAAAACACCCAATTGTTTTGTCAGTTGTTCTCCATCCCACCCAAGAGATATCCACAAACCATCTGCTGCAATCTGGAATAAAAACAGCTCTGTGGAAGAAGTGAGCTTGTTCCAAGGCGAACTGGTCCTTTCTCAATGAGAAAAGTGCTCATTTTCCCCCAGGAGATTCTCACTTTGATGTCCTTTTCAAGGGGATTTGGTCCTTTTCATTAAATATAAATATATATATATATATTCTCAATCTCTAATATGATATCTCTGAACCTCTGGTAAATATTTTATCCTTTCAGTTGTTTCTCTCATTTTTAATCAGCTTCAAGTTCTACGTTACTATGGTGGCAGTTCGGGTAGGAAAGGAAAAAATCACTTTTCACTCTTCTAGAAATAATCAGAACAAGTTGTGACAGATCTTGACACAAGATACCATCAATAAAGAGTTCTTTAATCAAGTCCTGGCACTAAGCACGCTCTGCCATCCACTCCAGCAAACAGCTCCTTATGCCATGCACAGGCTGCTCCATCAGGAATCCTACTCTGAATTGTCTTAGCAAGTAACAGGTTCCCAGTGCTCACGGGGAAAGGAGGGACTTAGAGAATCATGGAACGGTGTGGGTGGGAATTGACTTTAAAAAATCATTTTTTAAGGTGTCCCTGCCCATGTTCCACCCCCTTCCATGGGCAGGGACACCTTCCACTATCCCAGGCTGCTCCAAGCCCTGTCCAGCCTGGCCTTGGACACTGCCAGGGATCCAGGGTCAGTCACAGCTTCTCTGGGCACCCTCACAGTGGAGAATTTCTTCCCAATATCCCATCTAACCCTGCCCTCTGGCAGTGGGAAACCATTCCCCCTTGGCCTATTGCTTTACTAAGGAACTCATAGCAAAAATACTCAAAGGCAAAGCAGAGATCAGGAGGGGAAGAGAAACAAAACAAAAACATGTAACAAAGAAAAAAAATTTTTTTCCTTAAACACCAGCAGCAGCATGAAGTTCAGTGCTCACATTTTACTATCTAGGTCACAGAGGGACATTATTCATAACCACCTGCCTCAGTGTGGCCCACAAAGCCTGGGAAGGCCATTAATCTATCCCTGGCTTTTGAGCACAGGAGGTTCCAAGCCCCTGACCCAAACACACCCAGGCCAGTCAGCACAAGAGAAGGCTCAAACTGGAGACAAGTGATCAATATTCACAGAGATCAGAGCAGCACTTAAGTATTTCTACCTTTTTAAGCTCCTACCCCTCGAGTGTTTAATTTTTTATACAATGCTATCGAGGAAAACCACAGGAAGAAACAAACCCACTTAATCAACATAATCAAAACACCACTTTCAGGGAGTGCTAAGTTTGGAACAGCAGGATCAAACATTCCACCCTCCCCGGGGAACAACAGGAAAGAATTCAAATTCCCCTTACCTGTAAGGAGGGAACATGTGCTACCCTTTTGGGCACGATGGTGCTGGTGGTCTTGGAAGCCATCCCAGCCAAGGTGCAAGGCTTCAGAGGAAGGGTGGGGGCTTCAGAGTCATTGGAAGGTGTGACACTCCTGCCACCAACAGCTGTCTTACTGCTGCCGAGGCCTGCAGGGAACACAAAACACTCAGGTGCAAATCCTGCCACTGGGCTTCAGGCTGCCAGAATGAACTCACTATCACAGGCCAGCGCTGCGAGCTGTGATTTTCTCAAATCCAGGTCTCCAGAGGGATACAAATTGGGAAATTTTACCACCTTGCAGGCAAGGATGAAGAAACCTTCTGCCAGGAAACGTGTCTCATTTGGGTGTGTTTTGGGGTAACTGAGTCAGCAGAGTTTAAAGAGGTAACTCTGTCAGCTGCAAGGCACTGACACCCCACACGTCAGCTCTGAGTCCTTCCACTACAAAGGGACAGCAATGAGCAATAATTAGCACTTCCCTCCTGCTCCTGCCACCTCTGAAGGCTTAAATGGAAGAGGGAATGAAAACACAATCCAAGGAAGAAACAGCAAAAGGCAAGGCTGAAGTGAGGGAGGCCGGGTGAGACAGATGAGGCCATACATGTCTGATCTGCTGCGTTTCTGAACAGGGTGGAATTTCACAGGGAAAAACCTTCCACTGGACACTATCAGCAAAGATTCCAGTCATGGCCAGTCCTACACATCCCCTGACAGTTTCACATTTGCTCAGGAGAAATGTAAACACATGGTAGTGCCTTTGACCAGGGGGAGGACAGGACAGCGATCCCAAACCCCGCCGCTGGCTTACTTTGCTTGGCTGCTGCGGTGAGGGCTGCATTTGGCACGTGAGCAATCCTCCTCTTTTCTCCTGGCAAACAGGGAGAGGTCTTTTGAACTGCCACAGCCAGCTGTGCTGCCTGCTGCTGAGCCAGCTGGATCCTCTGGTAACACACCTCCTGGGCCGTGGGGGGACGGTAGGGCCGCACTACCGGCTTGCTCGGGGCCTCTGCCTGCACAGACAAACAGTGTTTAGGGCCAGCAGCTCCCCTGCTCCATCCACACCTTCTGCCTTCCACTCACCCCAGAAAGCCTTCTTCTCCTCAACCCCTCCGTTAGCAAGCACAGGGTTTTAAGAGGAGAAGATCCCAACTGTCTTCCAGAACAAAATAATTAAGAGTCATCCTTCAACAAACATGGCATTAATGATTCACGCTCTGGGAAGGCCTCCCAGCTCACTGGCACGTTCCTCAATTGGCAGGTGGTATTAATGAACTGCTTTTAGTGGCGTGATGTTCCCCATGGCTGTGCCCAGCCCAGCTCTGGGCTCTGTCAACACTCTCAGCCTTGCTCTAGAACACCAACATTGCCCTGTGCTGCCTACTTTGCTTTCTACTGCAGTGAAAAAGTGACACCAATTCCCTTGTGCCACGCGATGCTGAGCTCCACTGCTCTGTCCCTGCAGAACCCCTGCATCCACCTCAGCATCACAGCAGCTCCCACCTCTCTGCAGCCCTGGAACTGCTTAAAAGCCTCACAGATATGTATTTATGGGATTAGAGCATTACATAAACTGAGCTCTGAATTTCAAACAGGCTCTGTTCCTGCCCACTTCTGGAGGCACCTCACTGCCTCGGCCGTTGCAGCACAAACAGGTTCCACATGCATTTCCTCTGATGGCCAAATTTAGGTTTGCAGGAGAAGTGCCAGAAATGATGTCAGCAAAGAGAGAAGTTTCCTAGCAGCAGAAGTGCGAGAGAAGCAGCAGTAGTACAAACTTCTCCACTCTACTCAAGAGCCTTTGAAATGTGAGGATCAGGCCTTCCCTCCTGAAATCTTCTTGGAGGAGGGTGGCCCAGTGTGACACCTGAAGCCTCATGCCGGGGACAGGCTGGCACCTCCTGCATTCCCAGCCTCTGATGCTGACAGCAGCTTCTGGATACCAAAGTGAGTGCAGTCACACATTAAATGATAATTACAGACTTCCGAGCAGGACAGGCCACTCATTTGCTGCCTCACCTGCAATTCTTTTGGCCCCCCATGTCCCCTGGCAACCAAACCTGAACTCAGCTCCCTACCCTCCTCTTGCTCAGTCCTTGAGCTATAAATCATGAGCAAGACTGAGCAAATATTCCACTTGGAGGGTCACAGCAAAGCACAGGCCTCGATTCTGTGTGGAAAAGTGGCAGTTCAGGTGTTACAACACCTCCTGGGCAGAGGTGGGAGCTGCTCTGAGCTGAGCTACCCCACGCAGTGCAGGTCCTGGAGCTACCCTGGCAGCTGAGCACACCAGATCGGCTCTGTTTGCCCAAGCAAAGGCTGTGCCGGGGCTCCCATCTTTGGAAAGCATTTTGGGATCAGCTGTCACATTAAGAAAATATATTTAAAGAGTTGTACATGTCTAAAAGGAGCCTCTTTACAATAAATATTTGAGTTAATGAATTTCCAAGCCATTTGCTTCAGTCTCTTATCTCTTCACTTTGGAAGAAAGGGCTGTTATCAAACCACATGAACTGGCTGGAGATATGTTGTTAAATAAAACCCATTGTATTGACCCCAGGGCTTCAAATTATTAAAGGCAAAAAAACCCTTTTCTAGGCAGTGAGGAAAGGCAGAACAATTAATTTGGACTACCCAGCTCAAACCAGTGCACAAGCCTCCACTCTTATCCTGCTGGAACATAAAACTAATCTGTGCTCAGCACCTGGAAGGAAACACATTAAACCCTCAGAGAAAACATGAATTAAAATCCCAGAGAGAAAGGAATAAAAAAATCAGAATGTCTTCCTTGCTTTTTTTGTTTTAATTCTTCTCCTCTGTATTTTCACAACTGGGAAAGAAGAGTATTCAAACAAATTCTGCTGAGATCTTGGCTGATTCAGAACAGATGTAAGGTAATGGTTTTAAACATCTGACAGAATTCCTGAAGCTATCTTTTAGATACACAAGGCACAGAAAAATATCAGCAGACACAGAGTGACCTTGTGTCCATTTAATTTTTATTGAAATTACTGAATGAAGCTGTACTGGAGAAAAATGAATATCCCAAAGGGTTACCAAGAGCAGAATCCATTCACTCTTCCCAACCTGCCCTTGGTTTTAGGAAGTTTAGTAGAGTTTTGCTGCCACTTTTAACAGATCCTAAACATAGGGGTTTCTTGAGAAATTAGAAAGAGACAAAATAAAACTGTCACAGACTGATTCCAGCACAAACAACTCCCATGTTGCTGCCTGGCCCTGGGAGTGCAGCCTTTTCCAGGGTCAGGACAGAAAATCCTCACTTGGAACAATCTAAACATCTGCTACTAAATCTGCACTTACATTTCCTTGTTTGACAAGATGAGAGATCCTTCTTTTTTGGCCAGGAAACAAGGTAGTTAAATTATCTTCTGTCTTTTCTTCATTTGCTTCCTCTTTGGATGGCTGGAAAACAAAAGAACAAGAGAACAGGCTTGAAGATGCTTCTCAAGATCCCTGTGCTGAGGGAGTGCTCCTCCCTTCCCAAAAGAGCAGGAAACCAAACTTCAGTGCAGGGATGCAAAGGAGCCACACGTGGCTGCTGACAGCTGAGCTTTGTCACTCCAAAAGTCTCCTTTTGGGTTAACCTCGGAGGGGGCGGGTGAGAACACATGGTCAAGGCTGGACCACTGTCACAAACCTTGTTGTGACCCACGGAGCCACCAAGGAAGCCAAGGAACAGCAGCATGACATTCCCACCCAGCAGCAGCCCCATGAGCTGTGTGTGGGGCAGGATCAGCCTCACCCTCCCCAGGAGCTCTGAACAGCCCTCCCCTGGCAGCCACTCACACACCTCACCTCTCATGGCATTCTGCGAGTCCAGGGGGTTTGGGGTGGTTTGGGTTCATTAAGAAGTTGGGAGCTGACTCATTTCTGCCCCAGGCAGACGTTGACATCCTGCTCAACATCGAACCACGGTGCCCCCACCCCACGTTTAGGGAAACGCTTCTCTGCAGGGTCATCCACTGCTGTCACTGCAGGGACACTCTGGTGACACAGCCCAGGTCACATTCAGAAACACAGCAGGAAGTGGCAGCACTTCTCCAGCTAAAGCTACTCTGAGCTGATACCTCAGAGCTGCTCCTCGATAGGGACAACCACTTGGAAATCTGCTTGGAATTTGACTCAGTTGTTAATTGATAGGAAACACACTTCACAAGTTTATGTTTCAAAACTCCAGCTGTTCTCCAGACAACCCTGTTTCCGGTTTTTCAAAACAACTCCTGGCAAAACTCTGAGATGAGCCTGACAATCTCTGAAATGCAGCACAGAGCCCAAGGCTGGATTTAGGGATGAGCTTGGGCACCACCTGGGATAAGCCTGTGTTCATCACCATGAGGAGCACTGCACACTGAATCACTTGGCTCTCCAGGAACTCCAGAGTCTGTTAATTCAGTTCCATCCCTAATAAACTCTCTCACAATGCAATTCTCCCAGGTGGAAAAGCACCACACTGCCTACAGGCAGCTTCCTGGAATCACAGAATCTGGAATATCCTGAGCTTGAAGGGACCACCAGGATCAGAGTCCGGCCCCTGGCCCTGCACACACACCCCAACAATCCCAATGAGAGCATTGTCCAAATGCTCCTGGAGCTCTGGCAGCCTTGGGGCTGGGACCATTCCCTGGGGAGCCTGGGCAGTGCCCCAGCAGCCTCTGGGGGAAGAACCTTGCCCTGAGATCCATCCCAATTCCCCCAACACATTACTCACACCAAACAACATGGGGTCCACCTAGAAAATCATTCAATAAACAAAAAAAAAAAAGCCCCATGACCAATCCCACCCACCAGGTGCCTACTCACAGACACCCATCTCCCAAAGAAGGATCCCTGTGCTGAGGGAGTGCTCCTCCCTTCCCAAAAGAGCAGGAAACCAAACTTCAGTGCAGGGATGCAAAGGAGCCACACGTGGCTGCTGACAGCTGAGCTTTGTCGCTCCAGTCCACAATTAACTGTTTGCTATGAGTGGCAGCCCCTGGTTCAGCACTTTCTGAATTCAAGGATTAGGAATTCCTACTATAGATTATGTGCTCTTCAACTATTTTCATTTAAACTGGGCAATTTGGAGAGAAAAAAGCCAAAAAGTAAGAGTTCTTTTCTAGCTGGGAATTAAACTAAACACTGAAGAAAGAACAGCTGAGTTTTACACAAGCAATGCTTAATAATTGAAATCATCGCACTGAACTGATTTATGGAGTTTCTTCTACCCATTTTGTGTGAATGTAAAAAAGGTCTTTAATTGTCAACAACACAGAGTTCCCTGAGTCCAGACTGGGGATGTGAGTGCAACAGAGAGTTCAGCAAAAAGCTTTAATAGCCCAGCTCCTGTTTTCAAAGCTGAGCTCTGCTCCCCACACCCAGCACACCTCCCCCTGTCCTCCTTCCCCGAGTGGAAGGCTTTGTTTGGGCCACTGCACCTACCCAGCTGCAAAAGCCTGGACAGCAGTTTTGATGTCTAGGACATCAAAATCGGTGTCCTGGACACCAATTGCTGATGGGATTTTGGAGTCAGTCAACATCCAATCCCAGCAGGAGAAGCTGCCACAGTGGGGTCCTGTGGCTCCTTCTGCACTTGGTGCCTCTCCTGCACATCCACCATCCACACCCTGCCGCTGGGTAAAGGGGTCCAAACTGGGACACACTGGGTGCCCTGATGGTGTCCCAGTACTTCCATTATCTTAGGGATGCAGGATAACTGCAGCTGAAGCCAGTGGTTATTCCTTGGATAAACAGGCATGTAGTTGCACTGTTTTAGAAATCTTTCTCTTCTTTCTCACGGAGAATAGAGATAAAGTTGCATTTCTGTACTTTTCTAATCTCTGTGTTTTGGTACTGGATGCTGTAGGGTTGTAACCAATCATTTTAGGGGGTGGAAAATTGCCAACCAATAGTTGTTAGATTATTAATGCTTATATAAAGAAAGTATCGTAAATAAAGTTCGCTCTTTCGCCATCTTGTGTGCTCCTGCTGACCTCCCTGCGAGCTTCCACGAATCTCCACGAATATCAGAAAATCAGAGCAACAATTGGTAGTGCAACTACACAGGCACATCCCCTGGACCTCCCCCCTGCCCCAGCACACAAAGGGCACCAGATTTTGGCACCTCACTTCATTAAGCCCCTTCTGGTGTCTAAAGAGCTCCAAGAGAGCTGGAGAGGGACTTGGGACAAGGCCCTGGGGGAATGGTATCCCACTGCCAGAGGTCAGGGAGAGATGGAATATTGGGAAGGAATTGTTCCCTGTGAGGGTGGGGAGGCCCTGGCACAGGTGCCCCGAGCAGCTGTGGCTGCCCCTGGATCCCTGGCAGTGTCCAAGGCCAGGCTGGACAGGGCTTGGAGCAGCCTGGGACAGTGGAAGGTGTCCCTGCCCATGGCAGGGGTGGCACTGGATGGGCTTTGAGGTCACTTCCAACCCAAACCATTCCAGGACTCCATGAAGCCTCCCAGGTAACACAGCTGACACACCTGGAACCCCTGCACTGCAGTCAGATGGAAAATACCTGACACAAGTTTGGGGGGTTTTCTCAATGTTGGCAAATTTGTCACCTTTTACTTCTGTAAAGCACTCTCCAGTCCCATTCCCTGAACACCTGTACAGCAAAATCATCCCAGCCAGGGATCCTGAGGGTGCTGAGTCTGACAGCAACCACACATCCCTGCCTGAGCCCACGAGCTGCTCCCAGGTGGAGGGTTTGTCTTGCTGCCCAGTCAAACTGGGGTGTCAGAAGATGAAGGATGAGTTTTGTCTGTTCCTGCTTCCCTGCCTCAGATGCTGTGCAGCTGCTTTCCGGCCTTTTACATGTACAATCGTGGAATTGTTAAGGCTGGAAAAGATCTTTAAGATCATCAAGTCCAACCATCAACCAGCACCAGCACCATGGTCACCACTAACCTATGTCCCAAGTGCCACAGCCACTTCTTTTCTGAACACTTCCAGGGGTGGTGACTGCATCACTGCCCTGGGCAGCTGTGCCAGTGCTTTACAGCCCTTCCCATGAAGAAATTCTCCCAATACCCAATCTAAACCTGCCCTGGCACAGCTGGAGGATGTCCCCTCTCCTCTTGTCCCCATTCCCTGCGAGCAGAGCCCGACTCCCCCCGGCTGTCCCCTCCTGTCAGGAGTTGTGCAGAGCCACAAGGTTCCCCTGAGCCTCCTTTTCTCCAGGCTGAGCCCTTTCCCAGCTCCCTCAGCCTCTCCTGGTGCTCCAGACCCTTCCCCAGGTCTGTTCCCTTCCCTGGACACACTCTAGCCCCTGATCGTCCTTCTTGTCATGAGTCCTCCATTCTGCTCTAATCTTCAAAAACGAGGGGTTTGCATTCTCGAGGGCCACTGGTCACTTCCAAAAGTCTTTTTATGTAAATACTGTCTTTTTACCTCCTTAGTCTGAAATCCCTTGTACCACTGGAAGAAACTTTACCCTCCATTTCTTGTTTGCACCACCCGCCAGGTATGCAGAGGTCCTCCTAAGCTACCTGCAGTGCGCATTTGGAATAGGAATGTGGGGAGTCTCCAAAGTGCCTGGTGACAAACATGGACATGTTTGCACCAATGCACTGTCCAGGCTCCACCTGCCCCTCAACTCTGCTGCAAGAAGGCGGCAGTGCCCTGACTGGCTTTGACTAAGTCCCTGAAGCCTTTTCTCCAGCCATCCACATCCCCAAGGTCCTCAGGCCAGATGGAGACAGAAGTAACTGATAACCCCGAAAGCTGAAGGCCTTCCACACAAAAGGGAACTGAATCCTTACATTTCACAGCAGCTTTCAGTCCAGGTAAGTTCAGGTGCAAACTCTTCCAAGCACTCAGTCATGACAAAGATGAGATTCTTCCAACACATGGAAGAATTGCTTATCTCAGCTTCTTGAGATAAGCAATACCACTAAACCGAACCAGGGATTAGGAATTCCTACTATGTGCCCTTCAACTATTTTCACTGAAACTGGGCAATTTGGAGGAAAAAAAGCCAAAAATAAAGAGTTCTTTCTTGGAGAAGAGAGAACCAACCACCCCCAACCCAGCATTACCTGTTTCCCCAGCCTTCCCTTGTCTTCAGTTTTCACATCTTTAGATTCATTAAAGATCCTGAGACACTCTTCCATGGGATCTGACTCGAAGTCCACATCTTTCTCAAGGATGGAATAATCAATGTCATCAGAAGTTGAGGAAGATGACGATGATTTGGACAACTTCGAGCGCTTCACTTTCTTTGTCCTGTCCTTGTCACTCTCAGAGTCTGAGCCAGAGTCAGCCCCATCCGAGTCCGAGCTCACGTCCAGTAGTGAGGAGGACAACGGCCGGCCTTTGTCATCGTCATCGCCACTCTCATCTCCAAACAGGTCCACATGACTCAAACTCCGCTGCTTCCGACCCTTCTTCGGGTCCCCTTTTCCTGCAGAACTGACCTTGTCTTTCTTTCGCTCCAGGGATGTCTTGGTCCCTTTCTCTTTGTTTTTATGACCAGAGCTTTCCTTGCCATTTTTCACATCGGCTGTTTTGCTCTGCAAGTCCTTCTTGCTGCTCCCCACTTTCTCTGTGCCTTTGGTGACACCTTCGCTCTTGCTTTTCCCTGAACTGCTGGTGGTGGACTTGGACTTTTCTTTCTTACACCCATCCACTTTTTCTGGCTTCTGCTTTTCAGGTTTCTTCAAGTTTGCATCAGTTTTCACTTTGACGCTTTTATCTTTGCAGTTTTTCTCTTCATTCTTTGTTTTTACTTTTTCTTCTTTCTTGAGCACCTTGTCTTTTTCTGTATTTTTATTTTTCTCCTTCTTCCCAGCCTCACTGAGGCCTGGTGTTTTACTAACATCTGTTTTCTTCCTTTTTGTTTTGTCTTTGAAGTCTTTGTTTTTATTTTCAATTTCCTTGTTGCTCTTACCAGAACACAACTTGGCTGCTTTCGTGTTCTTGTCTGATGAGTTCTTGGCAAGGTTTTTCTGTGAACTCGGAAGGTCTTTGCTCTCCTTGGGAGCAGGGCCATCCACTTTGGTGCTCTGCTCTTTGCTGGAGAACTCATTGTACGACTCGCTCTCAGAACCAGCCTTTGAGGGTGAACTTCCAGAAGCTGTTTTACATTCCACCTCAGCCTCATCTTCAGAGGAGGAGAACCTGGCCAACACCTCGTCATCATCAGGATCTTCGCAGAGCTTCTTCGGTGATGGAGAATAAGATTCGTCGTAATCAGAGGCCCTTTCCCTTTTGGACCCCTTGGTTGTGGCCTTGCCCAACAGCCTGGCTGAGTAATTGGAAAGGGGGTCATATTCCAAGTCCGTGGAAGGCTTGGAGTCATCAATCACATATTTATTGTTAGTGACAGTGCTGCTGTATTTTTTATTCTGTACTACAGCCTTGGGGACATATTCCAGGGAGCTCCCTTTGGAGCGGGAGGAATCCAAAGTGTATTTACTGGACCGGGCAGCAGCAGCCAGAGGAGTGGGGTTGTAGTCCGAGTTATTATTGAAGTTGTAGCTCCCTGGATTATATTCCAAGGAGGCAAAGGAATCACTCTGAGGCCCAGCAGCCGACACAGGTGTGTTTGAAATGAGTGAGGAGCTCTCTGAAGCACCCAGCTCCTTTGTGGTTTCCAGCAGCTCCTCATACTTCTTCTGCTCCCTCTCCACTTCGTTCTTCACCGCCTCGATGGCCTTGTTGACCAGCTCCAGCTCCAGAATTCCAGGTGTGACATCTGTAATGTCACCCAGAGCGCCATCCTCTGCCTCCAGTGAGGGCCTGGGAAGCTCTGGGTTGTAGGGATCATAGCCTCGCTCTGCAGAAGAGAAAGAAAAAAATCACATACTGCCAGCAATTCAAGTGAAATTTTAAAAAGATCTTTTTAAAGTCTGCTCTGGTCAAAACCCAACACTGAATGACACAACCAAAAGCCACACTCTTGCACCACAGAATGAATAAATATTGGATACCAAAAGCCACCAGCGATGTTCTCAGGCCTAGACTAGACCAGATTGTACAAACTGCTCCCAGGATGAAAGATCTGTTAACAAAATGCTTTTAATACTCATGGAAAAGCTCTATAAATTAAATATTCTTCAGGGCACCAAAAAATAATCACTCTATTAGGCCCAAGAGAAGCTGACTGTGCACAGAATTATCTACTTAATTCAATGAAGCCACCAAGGAGGAAAGAGGATTCCAGCAAGAAACTGTGTGGATTATGTTCTCACTCCTCAGTGCGAAAGCCTAAAACCCACCAAAAGCCTCCAATATTCCTAAAGGCTCGGTGTTTCTCATGGCAGCTGCAGGAAAACCAAGCTTATCTGGACTGACAAACTGAGCGCTGCTGGTAAGGAAAAACCACGTCAGGCAACACAACTCAACCACCTGGAGCAACCACCACAACAAGAACACTGAATACCCAGAACATTTCCCTGGTCCAGCTTCCCCTTTCCATACAAGTCCCTTCAGTGACCTCTCTTTCATGTCCAGCCTGGAGAAGAAAAGGCTCCAGGAGACCTTAGAGCCCCTGGCAGGGCCTAAAGGGCTCCAGGAGAGCTGGAGAGGGACTGGGGACAAGGGATGGAGGGACAGGACAAGGTGGAATGGCTGCCAGAAGGCAGGGACAGATGGAATATTGGGAAGGGATTGTTCCCTGTGAGGGTGGGCAGGCCCTGGCACAGGTGCCCAGAGCAGCTGTGGCTGCCCCTGGATCCCTGGCAGTGTCCAAGGCCAGGCTGGACAGGGCTTGGAGCAGCCTGGGATGCTGGAAGGTGTCCCTGCCCATGGCAGGGGGTGGAATGGGATAATTTTTGAAGTCACCCCAACCTACACCATTCCAGGACTCCAACAAAGACAGCTGAATCCCACAGAGGCCACAGGAACATGAACGGCTGCTTTCTGACTCTGAACTGCTTTCAATACTTGTTTTATCACAGTTGTCTCTGGATGCTGAGATTCCAGAGGAACTTTTTGTTCTCTGCTACAAGGACAGTACTGAAACTGGCTCTCCAACATGGATATGCAGAAGAACCAAACAATAAGCAGAGAGATAAAAGACAGAAAATAAAAACCTCTCAGGTCTACAAGGGATGAAAGAATTTCCTGTAACAGTCAGAAACAAACAGTGCTAGAAGAGCTGTTTCTACCATTCTCATAAGACTGAGGGGTTTGGGGTTTTGGGGGGTAGGCAGGGGTAGGCAGGGGTAGGTTTGGGGGTATTTAGAGAGGATGCATGAATGCACAGCTTCCTTTGGCAATAGGAAAAGAACCTGTCTAGCAGTTGGCAGAAGTGGCCCCCAAGGAAGCAGAATGAGAAAGGCTGGGTTAAAATAAAGGCAGTGGTTTCAGAAAATACTTTTTATCCCTTTGGGTTTGCAAAGTTTCTTTCCAAAGCAATTAGCTCCTGATTGAACAGGGACTCTGGGCAATGGCAGTGTGATGTCACCACCTTGCACAGGCCTGTGTGAGCCCTGCCCAGAGCCAGAAACGTGGGGAGAGAGGAACAAGATGCTATTTCTATAACCAGCTCCCCTCCAGCTATTGCAGAGAGCTGTAATGATGACACAAAGAGCATTTCCAAAGCCAGGGTGTGCTCTTCCCTTTGGACACCCAGCACAGCTGGGGACAGAGGGAAGGAGCAGGTGACAAACCAGGGCTGTGGCACTGGATAGGCCAATTCCTGGTTAGAAACCTTGAAGAACAGCAGATAACAAGGAAAAAGCATGAACAAACCCATATGCAAAGAGCAACAGCAGTAAGGCAAGTATATGTACAGAATATCAAAATTATTAGGGATCATATGAGCCTAGGAGTGATAAGGAGCAGAGAGCCCTCCATGGCCACCAGCTCATCTCTGACCACTTTGTGAAACATCACCTCCACAGCGGCAGAGAAAACCAGAGGAGTCAGCTACTCCCCTCTAAATCAGGACTGAGACCTAAAATTCAGCTCAAACATTTAAAAGGAACAGCTGAAAGCCTGATAATTCATGCAGAGCTAAATATCAGATTGCCTGCAAACAGAGAACACTGAGTCTGGATCTAGAGACTTGCCAAAACAAAGCAACAAACCCAAACCATATAAAAGCCATCTTGTCCATGCACAAAACCAAACTATTTTAAATGTACCAGGATCAGAGAAAGCAGAGGGCAACCCTAGCACAGACCTGGTATCTGGGTCTCTGCCGGTCATCTCCAGCATAAAACTCCTGGCACATTTTCCGTGGCTGGAATGGCCAGATGAAAACACACATTATAACCTCAGGACGTGCCCCAGGCTTCGGGACAGGGCAGGGAAAGAGCTCTTGTGGAGGTCTGGGGGAGGCCTAATGGATTCTCCAGCATTGCTGATCAAAGGCTGCCTGGCCATGAAAGACTTGGGTAAGTGGCTCCACGATGCCCATCAGCACCAGCACCTCTGGCCATGAGGCATCTGCAGATAATGCAGCAGGAACACAGCAGGAGGGGTTTTATTTAGATAAAAACACACATACAAATATAAATATAATATAAATATAAATATATATATGATGAGGCACAAACAGACAAGTCTCCAAATCAGAGATCTACAACCTGCTATCTGAAATCAGAGAAACAAAGCAGCTTTTCAGCTGCCAAACTACACTCCCAGGAATGCGGGAAAGAAAAGGATTTTCTTTGAGTGTCAGATCCCAGGGGTAGGAAGTCTCTGCTTCACCTTTTCCTTTATTCCTCTTCATTTCACTAACCTGGATACTCAGGGTGTACAGGGTGGGTTTGCTGCTCTGATGTACCAGATGGCTGCAGTTCCTGAGGACGCAAAAGGAGTGAGAGGCCCCTCGTAGTGAGATAACTCTTTTTGCAGTGATGGAAAGCAGAGTCTGCTCTGTCCCTCGGGAATCACGAGATAATGAGACTTGAGATGCCAACTCCTTGAAGGATTGTGAACTAAACACTTCTTAAAGTACAAACTATTTTAATAAATTAATGTACCTCAGACATATGAAATAACCCTCCTGAGACACAGAAGTTGAGGTTACCATCAATACTATAGAAAACAAGTTATTAATATTTTACAAAGATCCTCAGTGAACATTTTATTTAACCCAGAACTGCTTTAGAACACACCCAACTGAGCTGTGCTTAAATCAGCGATTGCAGCACAGAGAATATGGAAGCATAAAACAAGATTCTGCCTTAAAATAACAGGCTGAGGGTTTTTTCCTGGTTACTGCTATGTTGGTTGTGGGACATGAGGCCTCAGTTCCAAGGTGGAGCTGGATTATTACAAAGCTTCCCTGAGCCAGAGACTCCCAAGAACACACTGGTCCTTCTAGTTTGGGCAACAGGCAAGGGCAGTAAACAAAGCCGACATTAAAGAAGAGTGGGAGGACAAGGTCACCTGCGTGAAGGTAAAACTTATTTTACAGTGATTCATTCCAGAGAAAAGTCTTTTTATTTTTTTTTTCTGTCCAGCCCTACCACAGCCCATACCTGAGATGCTTTACATACAGGAAAGCCCAAATGTGTGACAGGTGCTGGTCAAGGCAAAACCTGCATGTTTTGGAAGAGGAGTCCAGCTCCTGAATGCATGTGAGGGACAGAATCCCAGGATGGTCTGGCTTGGAAGGGACCTGAAAGCCCATCCAGTGCCACCCCCTGCCATGGGCAGGGACACCTTCCACCATCCCAGGCTGCTCCAAGCCCTGTCCAGCCTGGCCTTGGGCACTGCCAGGGATCCAGGCGCAGCCACAGCTGCCCTGGGCAATTGAATAACAGATGCTTCTTAAGGATTTAACAGAGATATTCAGCTGCTGCTGATGCCAAACAAAAAGCAAAAATTAGAAACTTTCAAATTTATAGCAATTAGGAATTCAAAACAAAAGGCTTTGCTGGCCAAGCTGCAGAGGGACCAGCACAGATGAAAAGACAGCAAACATTTCTTATAGTGAACCCACAAGAAAGACATGAGGAACTGGAGTGTGTCCAGAAGTGGGAATGGAGCTGGGGAAGGGGCTGCAGCACCAGGAGAGGCTGAGGGAGCTGGGAAAGGGCTCAGCCTGGAGAAAAGGAGGCTCAGGGGGACCTTGTGGCTCTGCACAACTCCTGACAGGAGAGAACAGCCAGGGGGGTCAGGCTCTGCTCCCAGGGAACAGGGACAGGATGAGAGGAAATGGCCTCCCGCTGTGCCAGGGGAGGTTCAGGCTGGATATTGGGAAAACTTCTTCATGGGAAATTCAAAGTTGTCAGGCACTGGCACAGGCTGCCCACAGCAGTGATGGAGTGCTGTCCCTGGAAGTGCTCAAAAATGGTGTGGATGTGGCACCTGGGGACAGGGGTTAGTGGTGCCCATGGTGGCTGGGCTGACTGTTGGACTCAATGATCTTACAGCTCTTGTTGATTTTCAAGCCCTGCTGCTGCTGAAGCCACCCATTCCCCCAGGACCTGCAGCTGGCAACAAAAGGTGCATTCATGGGGAGGTGGGGAAGGTGAAAGCTGTTTGGAGACTCTGGAGAAGGAAAAAATAAAGGCATTTTTATTTCACGTCATCGGAACAGCTTTGTTGGCTTAAGAGGTCACTGTGTTTACAGTGCCAGCACTCAGCAAAGGGACAACCTCTGTGATTGCAGAAAAATGATCACCACTGGAAAATCATTCTCAGCTTTTCATTTAACGCTTTGCAGAAGAGACAGTGGTTCCTCAAGAACAAAATGTTTCAGAGAGGCTTCACCAGCAGCCTGAGTTCTGCTACTCTTCAGAATTAAAGAGCACACAAGAAATGGCAGGTTTTGGCACTGAGCTCATTTGCCAGGACCCAAAGCAAGTTTCCAACAATTAATTTAACAATAATATGCAACCGCTTGGAAATAATTAACACTGAGATTTAAAATAGTACATTTCAAATAATCATCCAGAAGAAATGGGTTAGGAGGGCAGGGAAGGGGAGCTAAGAGAAATATTTCTCCAACTTTAAATACAACCCTCATCCAAGGATTTGGTTTGCTCCATTTTTGTGTTTTTGGAAAGGAAATTTAATTATAAAATTAAGTATTAAAAGCAGAAATAAACCTTGTGCTGGTCAAAGAACATCAGGAAGCATGGTTTGAGAGGCAGTAGAGCAAGAAGAGTCCCTGTGGACCCCACTCCTTGGATTTGTTCCTCCAGGGGAGGTATTTAATGCCACAGCCTCAAAGTACATCATGAACCTCCACAGTCATTTCTTTAGTGGAAAAAGGGATGCAAATATGAGAAAAGAAAGTCTGATATTAGCAAGGCTGAAAAAACCTGAACAGTCATCTCTCACTGTGGGGTATTTTTAGCCCTACTGGGACCCAGCCTGGGCAGCGCTGGTTTCTCCAGGTGTTGTGGCCAACGGGGCCACCTGTCCCCAAGGGCTGAAGCCAAAAAGGGGTGACAAAGGGAGAGGAGGTCACACTGAGGGACAAGAGCAGCCAGACACCATCTTTGTGTTGCACTCTGAGCTGTTCCCTCAGCTCAGCCATCCCAGACTGAGGGCAGGCAATGACCAGGGAGGAATCATGGAATGGTTTGGGTTGGAAGGGACATTAAACCCCATCTTGTTCCTGGACACCTTCCACCGTCCCAGGCTGCTCCAAGCCCAGCCTGGCCTTGGACACTGCCAGGGATCCAGGGGCAGCCACAGCTGCTCTGGGCACCTGTGCCAGGCCTGCCCACCCTCACAGAGAACAATTCCTTCCCAATACCCCATTAACCCTGTCCTCTGGCAGTGGGAAGCCATTCCCTGTGTCCTGTCCCTCCATCCCTTGTCCCAAGTCCTCCCAAGCTCTCCTGAGATGTGGACCTGCCCCAGGGAGATCAATCCAGCAGGAGAAGCTCCATCAGGGAACTCGCTACTCACTCAGTAAGGAACTCATCAGGGCACATCCCACAAAGCAGCTCAGACAGCACATCCCAGGAGGCAGCACCCACCTCCTCAATTTATTCTAGAAAACACAGCTTTGGGCAGTTTTGTCTCTGACGCAGCAAAACAAGAATCTGAAAGGTCTTCAAGCCACTGAACATGGCAGCTTCACCCTCTCGGTGGCCTCACAGAGAGTCCCAAGGACATCTGGGATTACCACTGCCCCACACAGCAACACCAGTTAAATCCAGGGGTGCAAAAGCCAGGACAAGATGACCTGGCCCACACAAACCCTTCGCTCCCATCCCTCTATCCCCAGAACCATCAGTCCCACCTGCTCTGGTGTAAAACAGCAAAGAGCATCAAGGTCTGTGATAAATATTCCTAAGAGGAAACCACACCATTGGCACATTTCTCCCCTAACTTAGGAAAGAATGCCAACTGGTGGATTGGCTGGGACAGGCAGAGGGGAAAGACTGGCATCCAAAATACACCCTGACACCATGGCCTAGCAGGCACAGGCTGGAAGGAGTCTCACTGTTTGAAAACCTGGATATTCAGTGTTTGGGTTCTCTGGAGATCTTTCCATTCCCCCTCTCATTTCAGCTTTAAAATTACTAATCAAAATGCAAGAAAAGTTGAAATTCTGTTTGGAAAAAGAAAATAAATTAAGAGAGACTTGTTTTTTCTGCTCCTGAGAAAAAGACCAGAAAACACATCCACATCTCCTGTGTAAAGTGCTGGATAAAACTAAGGATCTACTCCAAAATACAATTAACAGAGCAAGTCTTCTTTTCAAAGAAGAAAAAAAAAGAAGTATTTAAATATTTCAAGTATTCTGGGGTGTTCTTTTACTCTCTGTCTAACTCCACCTTGAAAACTTTCTCTAACCAGCACAGTCACAAGCAGAAACACCCATCAGCCCTTTAATTTTCCAGCCTTTCTCTGGTGTGCTCAAGATAAGTTATCTTCTCAACACCTGTCTTATTTCTTTAACCAATTTGGGTGAAAAACTCCCACTTAAAACAAGAAAAAAGAAGAAAAAAGCCAACCAAAACCCAGCTATTTCTACTTAGTCACAACTGGACACTTTGAAAATGAAGTTAAAAGCTAAAGAAAAGCACCTTTCAAGCTGTATTACATTAAAACACTTCAGCTGTGACATACAAAAAGCTAAAAGCAAAACTTAAGCTGGTTTTAAAACCTGTCTTGCTTTAGACAACTCAAAAGCTGGAATTAAAACTTTGCAGTTTCTTTAGGACTCAGACACCTGTAGCTCCATAGCCACTTTTAACCACAGAACCCAACAACTCCAGCACAATCCTCACTTCCCTAAAAATCAAAAATCCACAGGGAAATGAAAATCCTCGTAAACCAAACCCTCCAGAGCCAAGCTGAGCTCTTTGCAGTCCAGATATCCCAGAGGCAGATGCCCAAGGACTCAGGTCTCCTGTTCAATGAATGGTGACCATGTGAAAGTGTTCCTGGAGAAGTCACTTCTCTCCAGCAGCTCCTTCCCAGCCGCACCCCCCAAACCACGAGTTCACTCCGCAGGAAGCCAAAAACTTCAGAAGGAGTTACCTGAGCTCCCCGGGGTCAGCAAACACTGCAGATATTTGTTCATGCTGGAGCTGCCTGGTGCTGCCGAGACGCCCCAGCAGGGGCTGGAGGCAGCACGCGGTGCTCGGGTGCTGACACAGCACTTTGTGGGAATTGGGGCAGGACCTGCCCGAGTCCCGCCTTCACCCTGGTGTGCTCCCAGCTCGGTCGGGTTTGGAGTGTCTGCAGGGGTTATCCGAGCCTGGTCCTCTTTCCTAGCACCGCTCCCATCATCTTGGTGGAGCTTCTGACCTCTCCGCACTCCCCAACCGCAGCCGCTTGCGGCTTGGTTTGGGTTTCCCACACTCGTGTGTGCAGAACTTTCCCAAACATCCATCCCTGGTCCTGCTGTGCCCCCAGCCCGACCCAAACACCCCGCACCTCTCCGGCCCCGCCGCCCACGCCGTGGCAGCCCGGGAGGAGGTGGCAGGGCTGGGACACAGCCTGGCCCTGCCTGCCGGAGCCTGCCCGAGCCCACGTGAGCCAGCCCGGCGCCTCCGCCTCGCCCAGCGCAGGCAACGCGCTCCGGGAAGCCCTGGATTAGCGAATTGTGCTCCCCATTAACGCGGCGGGGCTTGGCTGCAGATTAAAAACATAAATCAGAGGAAGTGTTCAAATGTCAGGGGAGATATCCCACAGCGGAGAGGGAGGTGCTGGGAGAGCACACAAAGGGCTCCTGGGCGGCTGCAGAGGAGCCGGGGACTCAGCAGCACTGGCACAACTCCAGTTGTGCCAAACCCAAAATCCTGCTGGCTTGGTGGAGATCTGCTCCCACCGCCTGCTTTTCACACATCTGGAACTGAACCACGTGGGGAGACTCGGACTCGGGGCTGGATTTCCCCACTGCCACACAGAGACCAAAAGTGGGAAGTGTCCTGTGAGCCCACACTGAAATCCCGGGCCATAGGGCACCTGCACCTGCTCACCCACAGGAAACTGCCCCAACCGACAGCGCAGGGAAATCACCACAAATCCCAAACTGCTGAAGAGATATGTCCTGACCTCACCATCAATTGATTTTTCACTCTTCATTTCAAAACTTGGTTAAAAATAAAACCCACCAGTAGCATTTTGGTAATTACTGCCCTAAACACAAATGTGGGGGGAAAAAGCAGAATTGATGCCCCCTCCCAGTCCACGGGCAGGAGATGCAACACTGAACAGCTGCTTTGCTCTGCCAGTGAAATGATACTGAAGGCACTTCATGCGTTTCCACTTCTGCTGTAACAAATACAGTAATAAAAGCTCTTTGCTGAGATGAACCTGCACAACATCAACTACAGGAAGGAAAACGCATGGGGAAAGACCTTTCTTTCATCCTTTCCACATATGGCGAGAAGCTGCCCTGCAATGTGAGTCACACCAAGGCTCTAAATCCCAGCCAGTGCCGAGGCTGCTCCCACGGAACAGGCACAGCCCCTCCGCAAAGTGCTGTGTGAGGAACTTGACAATGGCCCTGATCCTGTGGTGACAAGTGGGATGATTAAAGTAGGGTTAATATTTAAAGATTCTCTCTTGGTTTTACCAGTATCATAGAATCATAGAATATCCTGAGTTGGAAAGGGCCCCCAGGGATCATCCAGCCCAGCCCCTGGCCCTCCACAATCCCACCCTGTGCACCCCTGGCAGCACTGTCCAAACGCTCCTGGAGCTCTGGCAGCCTTGGGACTGGGACCATTCCCTGGAGAGCCTGGGCAGTGCCCCAGCAGCCTCTGGGGGATCACCATGGTCACAGCCATCCCATGTGGCTGCTTTTGGGCAGAAAAAAAGGTGAAGTGCCACCCTACACCAGGGACAGGATCCAGAGTTCAAGCCGGGGAGATAAGCCCAAGGGTTCCTCCACACTTGACCTGAGCCCAACAGTGTTGCAGCAGCTCACTGTGTGTGAATCACACAAAGGGGCAGAACTCTGGCCCTGACACCTTCCATAGATTTGATCCAGGTCTAACCTGTAAAGCTTTGTACATCCAAAGAGAAAATCCACACGGCAAGAAAACCACTCCACAAGCTTTGGACCACATCAAAAAACTGCTGAGTAACTCAGTATGCCCCACTGCAGAATAAAGTACTTCAGGCAGGGTGCTGAACGCCTGGCTCTTCCCATCTGACACGAACACAAGGATCAGGACCTGGGGGAGCTGTGTCAGGGCTTGGGATGGATCTCAGGGAAAAGTTCTTCCCCCAGAGGCTGCTGGGGCACTGCCCAGGCTCCCCAGGGAATGGTCCCAGCCCCAAGGCTGCCAGAGCTCCAGGAGCGTTTGGACAGCGCTGCCAGGGATGCACAGGGTGGGATTGTTGGGGTGTGTGTGCAGGGCCAGGGGCTGGGCTGGGCTGGATGATCCCTGTGGGTCCCTTCCAGCTCAGGACATTCCAGCATTCCGTGATCAGAGTAGACAAAAGAGCTCAGAGCTCTAGACCTGGAAGCAGCTTTCTGCTCTGGGTTCAAAAACATCCACCTCCGAAACACCCCCTGACAGCATTGAACCAGCAAACCAGGGCTGCCTTCCTTAAGATATTTATGAAGAGCTGTATTATGCCTCTTTAATGTCTTTCAGCATACTCAGGACCTCGACTTTAAAGAGAGACCTATTTTTCTCCTCTACAGCTCTTGAAAAGACGCTTTTAGGACTGAAGGCAGCTCTTCCCTCCTCCTTACAGCGCACGCTTTCAAAGCACTTCACACACATTCAATAATCTTTTCATCCTGCTCTGAAGCAGGTGGGTTTTAGTCATCTCAGAGATGGAAAAAGCACTTCAGCCAAGTCAGGATGAGAATTTGCAATCTCCAGATTCCCAGTCCTGGACAGAAAGCACCCCATCAGCCCCAGCCCTTTCCTCAATGCTCAGCTAGCACAGAATTTTCCCAATCCTCCAAGACTGCCACATTCTGTTACAACACAGGCAAAACCCTGCAGTAAAATGTGGGAATAGATTTTCCACACCAAGCATTCCATGTTTCAGACCCCAGTTCAAACAGACCAGATACATCACACCAGCTCCATCCTCTCTCAACACATTTGTATTTATGGAGCTGCTTCCAGAGGGGAAGGAAAGGGATTATCTGACACATCCAGACAGCAGCGGTCAGGGAAAACTCAGTCCTCCTGCTCCTGCAGATCTCCAGAGGGAATGGAGGGATCTTCACCACTGTCCCCCAGTGCCTGGGAGGACACGAGCACCGCATGAAAAACATGGATCATGTTATGAACACCTGAACCTTGGGAAGCCTGGAACAGTGAGGGTTGGCAAAAAAAAAGGGAGGGGGGAACAGTGCTACATCCCACTAATTCCTCTTTTCACATCCTCTCTGCTCCATCTGGCACATGTCCACAGCCCCCCCCCAACCCCAAACCTGCCAGGGCCAGCTCCACTCTCAGTTTTCAAAAGCTCCTTTCAAAGCTACGAAATTGCATCAAGAGTTTTGGGGTTCCTGCCAGTCCTCTGGTGATCCTCAAACATCAAAGCCAGCCCCAGCTTCAAATCAATATGCTTAGCGGGCTGCTGCTTTAGATGTTATCTTTTTTTTCTAGGCACCATCCCAGAAAACAGATCTGTGCTGTAGCTCTTGGTGTAGAAACCCACCTGCCTTGGCAAAAAAATGACGCTTTTAAAGCTCCTGTATCGAGTGATGTGATTAAATAGGTCAGATCTGCCCAAGTGCACAGTTAGGAGGCTACTTCAAAACAAGACATGTAGTTCTCCTGGCAGGGAGCAAGTCCTGGGGGATGAAGAACCTGCTCCCAGAAGATGGTTGCCTGGTTCTGGCTTAGCTACTACACCCTCTAGTGTAAATCCTACAGATCCTTCCAGGCAACATGAGCTTCAGGCAGGCAGGGAAACCACAGGAGCACTTCAACCACAATCCTTCCCAGGAAGCCGAGCCAAGGCACTGCCTGCAAAAGTGCAAAATAACTGCAAAAGTGTCTCTTGCTCCTACAGAAATCAGGAACATTTTGTGACCCGCTGGAGTCCATTCTAAAAGCCTTAGACTGCAGCAGGTCGATCGCTGATCTCCCATTTCTCAGTTGGAATCACAGAATCCCAGTCTGGTTTGGGCTGGGAGGGATCTTGAAGTCGATCCAGTCCCATCCCCTGCCATGGGCAGGGACCCCTTCCAGCATCCCAGGCTGCTCCAAGCCCTGTCCAGCCTGGCCTTGGACACTGCCAGGGATCCAGGGGCAGCCACAGCTGCTCTGGGCACCTGTGCCAGGGCCTCCCCACCCTCCCAGGGACCAATTCCTTCCCAAAATCCCATCTGTCCCTGCCCTCTGACAGTGGGAAGCCATTCCCCCTTGTCCTGTCCCTCCATCCCTTGTCCCCAGTCCCTCTCCAGCTCTCCTGGAGCCCTTTAGGCCCTGCCAGGGGCTCTGAGCTCTCCCTGGAGCCTTCTCCTCTCCAGCTGAGCACCCCCAGCTCTCCCAGCCTGGCTCCAGAGCAGAGGGGCTCCAGCCCTTGGAGCAGCTCCGTAGCTTCCTCTGGACTCGCTTCAACAGTTCTATGTCCTTCTCATGTTCAAGGCTACAGGGCTGGAGGCAGCTCTGCAGATAGGAGTCAACACAAAATTAACATTAAAAAATGGCTGAAGGCCAACCCTGAGCTGAGACAGAACTCACAGATCCCTGTTACATCAGTTGTGCCATGTGCTGGATGCCAAGAGCTTGGGAAAGAAGCAGGAACAGGCTCTGAGCCTGCTGCAGGGAGCAGGAGGCAGTGGCTGGAGCTCAGCCTCATCATTCTGCTTCTTTCACAAGCGGCAGAAACTTCCCCTTGGGAAACCAGGCCCACACTACGGATTTTATTTGCTAAAAAAACTCTTCTCTAAGCGCTGTAGATTAGGTTGGATACTAGGAAAGATTCCTTCATGGAAAAGGTTGTCAAGCACTGGAACAGGCTGCCCAGGACAGTGGTGGAGTCCTCATCCCTGAAGTGCTCAAGCAATTGTGGATGTGGCTCTTGAGGACATGGGTCAGTGATGATCATGGTGGTGCTGGTTGAAGGTTGGATTTGATGGACTTGTAGGGCTTTTCCAACCTTAATTCCATGACTGTAAGTAAACTCTTACTCCCCAAAACTCAGGCTGCTTCTCCTGGGTCTGACACACCAGCCCAGGCCTAGCAAGACACTGGAGTGTTTTTCTTGCCCTTCACACTCAGCTCTTACACCAACACTTCCAGCCAGCAATGGGAACTGCACACACTCTCCAGGGGCACCTTTTCAAACCCCTTGCCCTCCCCCATTTTAAACCCAGCCCCAGCTATTACTGAGCACAGCAGCACCTGGTGCAGACCAAAAAGAGCAATTCCAGTTCCAAAACTGGCACTCCACAGATATTTAAAGACACACAAGAACAGCACACTGAAAGATAATTGTAATATCACCTAAAGAACCATCCTAAAACATTCTAGGGAGCTTTTAAAATTCAAAAGAGCACTGAAATCAGCAAAGATTTTTGTCTTTCTAACAATTATCTGTCTGTGACAGTCCTGAGAATGCTTCTTTTATTTTAAATTAAACTAGTGGTGGTGGTAAGTTGGCCTGGTAACGAGAAGACATCAAGAATTACTCCTCTTCCAAACTTGTGAACAACCCATAGTTAAACAAGCACCCAACAAACACAAGCTGGGCTTCGTTACAGCAATTTCTGCTTCAGATTATTAGAGACTGTCCACATCAGCATCATTTTCCCATTACACCTAACAGAAATAACAAAGCTTTAACAAAAAGAAGGCCAGCAGGGTTCTTCTAAGGAGAAGAATGAAGGCTTTTTTCTCCCAATAAATCAGCAGAGCAGCAAATAATGTGTATAAACAAAACGACAAGAGTTGCTGGAAGAACAGACAACAATAGCCCACTACTGATCCTTGTGGGTCCCTTCCAACTCAGGATATTCCAGGACTGTCTGATTCACTGGCTTTTCTGTGCCAGGCTGCCTTTGAGAAGCCTGGCAGTGTTCTGAGCCCCACAAACCCCTCACAGCCCCCAGAGCCCTGCAGCACGGGCCCTGCCTCGCTGCACTGGCTGGGGAACACTCCCAGATCCAGGCAGCTCCTGAAGGGACCTAACGGCCCGGGAGCTGTCAGCAGGTTTGCAATTCGGCGCTGACACCTCAAAGCCACGTGAGCCGAGCGCCTGGAGCGACAAAAAACGGGACCAGGACAGCGCTGCCCTCCTGCAGCTGGGGCTGTTCCCGGACACTCTGGGAAGCTGCTCCCCACCACCGTGTCCGACGGCAACGGTGCGACCCGACCGATCCCACCCACTCCCATCGCTCTTCCACCGGGTGGGGCTGAAAAGCTCCTTCAAACCTCCATTGGAGGGAGGGCGAGGTGACAGCTCAGGGGCAGGCAGGGCTAGGCACAGGCAGCCACAGAGCCGAGGGGAGGCGGGGCCCCACCGGGAGATACCGAGAGACCCGCGTGGGGTCACCGCACCGGGGAGGGGCTGAGGGGGCGATCCCGGGGCGCTGGGGGGGCTCAGGGGAGCCGGAGGAGGATAAGGGCCCCGAAAGGTGGGCAGGCGGGAGAGGAGGAGGCCGGGCACGGGCCTGCCCTTGCCGGGGGGCAAACACACGGGGCGGCGGGCGAAAGCAGGCCCGGGCAGGGGGCAGGCCCGGAGAGGGGGACGGGGAAGGGTGAGGGAGAACCGCAGCCGGGCCGGGCCGGGCCGTACCTGCGCCGTGTCCGAGCGGGAGCCCCACGCTGGGGTCGCCCGAGGCTCCGGAGGCTCCGCACGGCGCCGGGGCCACCGGGGGGTGCCGGAAGTGGCAGTAGGGCCTGCGGCACCCCCGGCCCGGCCCCGACCCCCCGGCGTTGAGGAACGGGCAGTCGATGCCGCGGAAGTAGCCGGTGGATCTGAGCATCCCGCCGGCTGCGGGGCGGGAGCGGGGCC
>VZRL01004720.1:92119-105067 GCA_013397895.1 Origma solitaria
GGCGGCCGGGACGCGCTCCCGCCTCACACGACCGGTACCGGCCCCGCCGCCATCTTGGGAGCGCCGGGCGCGGCGGTGAGGACCCCGCGACGCCACTGCCCGCACAGGGCTGCCCGCGGCGCGCCTGAGAGCGGGGCGGGGCTGGGGCGGTGCTGAGGGAGGGCCGGGAGCTGTCACACAGTCCTGGAATGTCCTGAGGGAGGAGGGACCCACAAGGATCATCTAATCCAACCCTGCACACACACCCCAACAATCCCACCCTGGGCATCCCTGGCAGCATTGTCCAAACGCTCCTGGAGCTCTGGCAGCCTTGGGGCTGGGACCATTCCCTGGGGAGCCTGGGCAGTGCCCAGCAGCCTCTGGGGGAAGAACCTTGCCCTGAGCTCCATCCCAAGCCCTGACACAGCTCCAGCCCTTCCCTGGGCTCCTGTCCCTGTCCCAGAGCACAGCTCAGCCCCTGCCCCTCCTGCTCCCCTCGGGAGGAGCTGCAGCCCCCGAAGAGTCTCCCCTCAGTCTCTGCTGCAGCTGAACTCCAGCGTTCCCGTTCTCTCGCGGCATGGCCGCGCTGCAGGAGCTGCCATCCAGAGTCAGCGCTCTCAGGGCTGCACCGGATGGGATTTTTGTGGTGTCTGTGCAGAACCAGGAGTTGGATTCGATGATCCTTACGGCTCCCTTCCAGCTCAGGATATTCCAGGATTCTGTAATCCAAGCTCGGCCGGGTTTGGCACTTCCCCGGAGCTGAGGGAGACACAGGGCATGGTGGATACAGCGCCAGGGCTGCAGCCACCTCACCCTGCTGCCGAGCATCCCAGAGCCCCCTGACACCCCGGAACAGTCCCCCTGCTGTGGGCAAAGTGATGGTCACGGGTTCCTTGCTCTGTGGCCCAGCATCCTCAGTAGGGACCGTGGAGCACCATGAGGCATTACTCCAGCACAGCCTGCAGCCCCCAGCACATTCCAGTGTTCCCAGCATGGACCACCATGGACCACTGTCCCAGCATGGATCATCCCTAGCACGGACCACTGCCCCAGCACGGACCACCAGCCTCAGCATGGATCATCCCTAGCATGGACCACCAGCCCCTGCATGGATCATCCCTAGCACGGACCATTGCCCCAGCATGGACCACCAGCCCCAGCATGGACCACCAGCCCCTGCATGGATCACCCCTAGCATGGACTACCAACCCCAACACAGCCCATCCACCCCATCATGGACCACCTCAAACCACGGCCCCAAGCCCCAGCACAGCCTGGGCCTTCTGGAAAGCAGCAGGACACAGGACAGGTTGGGCAGTGATGCTGAGGTCACTCACCTGAGGCCATGCCAAGAGCTGGGTCCACACCCCATGAGGCCCCAGCCCCCCCTTTGCCTCAGGTAGTCACCACACCTGTGTTTACCAGTGGGGAAACTGAGGCATGCAGTGACAGCGCTTTGGCTGAGCCAGCACAGGAGCAGGGACTTGGAGCTGGGATTCAGAGCCAGCCCTGGGGGATCAGCTGGGCAAGGGGCATCCACAGCTCCTGGGAATGACCTGGCACTGCCCCTGCCTTGGGTGTTCAGAGCAGGGAGACTCGGCCTCCAGCAGGTGAGGCCCTTCTGGGATATCAGCAAGGACCAAGCCCTCCGAGGAGAAATTCCACAGAGCAGAGCCGGACAGCTCAGTCTGGAGAGACAGGATGATCCAGGAGAGCCTCATCACTTGTGGAAGGAGAGGTGGGAAGCTCCAGGACAGTGCCGGGAACAGTTGGGTAAGGTGCACAGGGAGTCAGCCTTGGCCGCAGGGAAGGACAAGGGAAAGATTGCAAAAGTTGTGTTTTGTAATAGTCTTAAGTGAAAAAAAGCCACTTTATTGTCCAAATTTGGCACATACTGCTGCCTCCTCCCTGCCCATTGCTCCCATGGTGTCCCAGCAAAGCCCAGGAGCAGGGGATGCCAGGAGAGGAACCCACCACCAAGCAGGACCTGCTGCTGCTGGCCCCAGGAAACCTGAATAATGCATAAAAAGCTTCTAAAAAGCAGGAAACTCCAGGAGATGAGCTACCTTCACTCCAACAGAAACCCGGCCCTGGCACGTGGTGCTTTACCAGCACTGGAGGAGGGCTGTGCTGAGATCCTCACCCAGACCCCTCCAGCCAGCTCCTTTCTCCCTTCTCCAGTCCTGGGGGAGCAAGCTCATCTTTCCCCCACAAAAACAGAGTGGTTTTATTTTTATGGTATGGATAAATCTATTTTATAGAATTTCAGTTGTAACAGAGGCCTTGAGAAAGGCACACACATAAGCACAGACACATGTGGTATTTTGCTGCCTTATAATTCTCATCCTGTGCTTCCTCAAGTCGCAAAGCGGCAAAATTAAATTACATAAAATGAAAAATAAAATAATAAATAATAAAATAAAATATTTGTTTTGCCCAGACCTCGAGGACCCCACTTGGAAAACCTTCCCAAAATAGATTCAGGCTGGTCTTGGCTATGCTTTTGCCTCCCCACCTGAGTTCAGTTAACTGGGATGCCCTCTCAGCTCCCAGCCAACAGCACTGGGTACAGTCCTGAGGGTCCCTCTGCATGCAAAGGCAGTTCCCCTGAGAGCAACAACCCCCAAATTCCCCCATCCTGCTGAGCCCACTCCTCAGCATAGCACTCCACAGGAATCCCTCCAACCCTGCTCAGGACCTACACCTGCCCCCCCAGCCTTGACTGACCAAGGGACCCCCAAAACTGACCTCAACCCCTCCAAAGCTCCTGACTCTCTGCAGAGAAACAAGGGGTCCCCAACCCCGCAGCCCCCCCATGCCCTACAGCCAAACCCTTGATTTAAGTTGAGGGGAACAAGGTGGGGCAGGGGTGGGCACAGGGCGGGGCTGTCACTGACCTCGGTCCCTGCAGGGAACAAGGGGCAGCACAGGGAACACGGGTTTGGCCCTCTCCTCCCAGGGAGAGCCAGGCAGGGAGATGTCACTGTATGGGGGCCAGAGCCACCCCTGCCACAGCCCTTACTGCTGCTGGGGGACACAGGGACCTGTCCCCAGTGACAGGGAGACACCACACTGTGCTGGGGGGCACAGGGTGACAGGGAGACATCACACGGTTACTGCTGCTGAGTGACACAGGGACTTGGCCCCCTGACAGGGAGACACCATAGCGTGCTGGGTGTCACAGGGGCCTGTCCCCTGTGACAGAGACACTGCACTGTGCTGGGTGACACACGGACCTGTCCCCTGTGACAGAGACACCGCACTGTGCTGGGTGACACAGGGACCTGTCCCCTGTGACAGAGACACCGCACTGTGTTGGGTGTCACAGGAACCTGCCCTGGAGCCAGGGTGACCTCACACCGTGCTGGGTGTCCCCCACACACCCACGACCACATGAGGATGTGACCCAGGATGTGGTTCCAGGTCTGCCATGGGGGATGCTCCTGGTTCACTCCCTGGAGCAGAGGTCAGATCCAGCTCCGGGGCTCAGGGGCCTCCCTGGAATCTCATCCCCACCTTCCATCCCTGCTCCCCTAGCTGATCCCTGCCCTGCCATGAACCCACAGCTGGGTGAAGGGGTTCGAGTTTTAGGAGGGAAGAGAGAAAAAAATCTGGAATCCAGCTGGATATGCTGATGTGACCGGAGCCTCCCCCCACAGACCCCCACTCCCTGCTCCTTGTTCTGCATCACCACATCTGAGTACCCCAGCACGAGTTTCTGCTCCCTGCGGGGGAGATCTTCTCTTCCCATGTGGGAATTTTTCCATTGTCCCAGCACAGCCCCAGCACAGGGTGCCGGATGGGGTTTGTGAAGCTGGAGAAGGAAGCAGGGAGTTGGGAGAGCAGGGCCTGCCCTGGAGCTGCCAGAACATCCTCACATGGGGTCATCTCTTCACAGGGGTGGGCTGGTCAGGGTGGTGACATCACATCCCTCCCAATATTCCCAGTACTCCCAGTACTCCATCCTCATACCGCCCTACATGTAACCCCCCACGGTCCATGCCCCCCATGGGAGATGCTCCACAACATCCCATAATCCCACTCAAGTCCTAGGGCAATGGCCTGGCCACTGCATCCCACCCTGCCCAGCCCCCAGCCCATGGGGTACCGGCCAGCCTGGGGGATGCCCCAGCCCCCCACAGGGGTTTCCAGTCCCCCATGGTTTTCCTGACTCCCCAAGGGGTGCTCCAGGGCCTCTCAGGATGCTCCTGGCACACGAAGGGGATGCATCACAACCCCTTGTCTAGGATGTTCCGGTCCCTCAATGGGAGTTTTCATCCCCCCCAGGATGTTCCTGATGTCCTTAGGAGATACTCTGGCCCCTACAAGGCAATGCTTTTCCCCACCAAGGAGATGCTCTGGGTCCCCAAGAGGAAACTCCAGCCCCTCAGGGTGGTCCCACCCCCCTGAAGACTCATGTCCCAGCCCTGGCGTGTGGTCCCACGTGTGCTGTCCAGGCACTGTCACCGCGGGGCTGTGGCAGCCCGTGGGCCTCCCTTGGCCGTCCCAGCCTCCAGGCATCGCTCAGGCATAGGATGACAAAGGGAAGCTCACAGGGGGCAGTGGGCCCGGCCCCGCACTCCTCCGAGAGCTCCTGTGGACAGAGGAGAGACGTGAGGGGGGAGCAGGGAGCCTGGGGAGCTGGGGAATCCGAGGGAGCTGGGGGATCCCGGGGAGCTGAGGGATCCTATGGCAGCCGGGGCATCCAGGGGGATCCTGTGGAGCCAGGGGAGCTGGGGCATCAGAGGGAGCTGGAGATCCTCAGCCTGCCCCACTTCTCCAGGGAGTGAAAACCAGCCCATGGCTCTCCCCAGTGCAACCCACAGCCCTGGCAATGCTGCAGCCCCTGGGCATGGTTTGGGATGCGGTAGGTGTGAGGTGCCAGTGGGGCCACATGTCCCAGTGGTGCCGGTGGGTGCAGGGGGTGCAGGTGACCGTGGGGTCTGCGTGTGGAATCCAAGGGGTGAGGAGAGGGGCCAGAGGGGGTGTGGGGCTGCTCAAGGGTGTGTGCACAACTCTGTGTGTGTGAGTACACCTTTCTGTGAGTGCACATCTGTGTGTGAGTGCACATCTGTGTGAGTACACATCTGTGTGTGTGAGCGCACATCTGTGTGTGAGTGCATATTTGTGTGTGTGAGTGCACATCTGTGTGAGTACACATCTGTGTGTGTGAGCGCACATCTGTGTGTGAGTGCATATTTGTGTGTGTGAGTGCACATCTGTGTGTGTGAGTGCATGTGTGAGTGCACATCTGTGTGTGTGAGTGCACATCAGTGTGTGTGTAGGCCTGCAGGGCTGTGCACACACATGTGTGTGGGTGTGAACATGCATGCAAAGGTCCCTGCGTGCAGGTGCATGTGTGCTCACCCATCCGTGTGCATGTTATGTGCATGTACACATGTGTGCTATGTGCACACAAACGTGCACAGGCAGGGCTGGGTGGGGCCATCCCATAATTTCCCACCCAGGCCCAGGGTCTCAACCAAGCTCAGGGACCCTCAGGGACCACCACCCGCCACCCCTGTCCCTGTCCCCAGCCAGCAGTGCAGGGCTGGGTGCCCCCCCAGGTTCACCAGGTTCTGGGTGGCCCCAAGGTTGTGGATGTCCCCCAAGGTCATGGGTGTCCCCTGCCCCCCGTGCCCCGTGCCCCCTCACCATGTCTCACCAGGGAGGTGCCGCCGGTGTCACGGTGCAGCCGCGGGCGCGTCGGGCTCTCCCAGCTCTGTGCTGCTCGAGGAGGGGGGGACACAGGCTCTGCTCCCCCAGATCTGCCCCCATCCCTGTCCCCAATGTCCCTGCTGTCTCCAAATCCTCCACCTCACTCACCAGGCAGGGCAGAGCCAGCACATCCTCCCCTCTTCTTGTCCTTTCCTGTCCCCTTCGCTTCACCCCAGCCACACCATCCTGTGCCACTCACCCTGGCATCCCTTTCCCACCGCCGTCCCCTCTCCCAGCCCGACCACCGATGGGATCCTTCCCCTCTGCCCTTTTATACCATCTTTGTTCATATGACAAGCACGTGGAAAACCAGAGCCGAGCTCGGAAAAAAGCTCCTTAAGACGCTTTAATTCAGTTTCCTGGATCCCATGACTGAGCTCGGCCTCTGAACGGGGTCTCATGACTGTGGCACGCAGGCCCTGGCCATCAAAAGCCTCATTTATGCCCCAAAAGAGACTTAAACCCCTCTTGGCCAGTCACCCGACATCCCCCATGCCTGGCCTGGGTCCCTGTGCCCCCCTGGCTGGGGGCTTCAAACTGGCCAGGGGGACACCTGCCCTGACCCTGCTCCACTGCAGCTGCAGGAGGGACTTTGGTGACACTCAAGGCCTGGCTCTGCCTTGCCCCTCCAGGGAAAGGACACTGCAGAGTTCCCCTCCAGGCACCAAACCCATCCAGCCCTGTCCCCAACCCAGTGTCCTTCCTTCACCCCAAACTGCAGCACCAGCGAAGGGAACAGAAGCACCACCCCAGAGGGGACAGAAGCAGTGTCCCAGTGGCTCCTGACCATTTGGCCCCACATGGGGGATGCTGTGCCCAGGACCCCCAGCTCAGGCCCTTTGGGGCCCCTGCAGCTCTGGTAGGAGTGAGTACTCCTCTTTCCCGCCTTGCTCCAGCTGCTGGGTGAGGATGGAGCCTCCACCCTGGGGCAGGAGCAGTGAGAGATCCAGACCCAAAGCCCTGATCTGTGAACCCAGTCAGGGCTCCCCACCATGGAGGTGGCACCCAGCGAAGTCCATCTCCATGGATTCCCATAGACCCGAGCTGGCTCTAAACTTTGGGGATCAGGCTGAACTCTTCTGACCTTTTGTGTTTGTGTTAAACTGAGACACAGGAAACACAACCTCAAGCCACCCCAACATCCCGCTGAACCCAATGAGCTCCAGGCTGTCCTGCCAGCAGGGCAGAGCCGCCCGAAGCGTCCGCAGCTCAACAGGAAAACAGGCAGCAGTAAGAGGATAAAAATACCCTGGGTGCACACAGAACGTCTCTGTGCTGGGATTAGGGAGCCCTGGGACAGTGGGGCCAGAGGGAGCCAGGTGGGGAGGCTTTGGCTTCCCACACATGTCTGAGCCCAAGGCCCCCAAACCACCTGGCCACTGCTGGCAGAGGGATGGGCAAGGAAGGGCTGGGGGATGTGCAGGGAGAAGCCACACATCCCAGCTCATGGACCCCAAAATCCCCCTGGTAAACGAGTGAGGCCCCCCAGAGCCCCAACATCTACATCCTCTTCCAGCTCCTGCACAGCCCCAGCACCAAGGAAGGCTCATCCCTCCTCCTCCAGAACTCCCTGCTGTGGTCCTGGGGGAGCAGGACCCCCACCTCACCCCCCTCAGCTCCCAGCCCCAAACAATAGGTGCATTGGAGTGCTCAGAGCGTGGGGGTGCAGCAAGGCCCCCCCGCCCGGCCCCTGAGCCCCTAAGGAGATTAAATCCCTCCTCACATGAGCCTGGCAGGCCCCAGGGCCTCATGTTGGGGAAGGGACACTGAAGGGACAGGGACAGGAAGAGGCAGAACAGTGGTCTGCTGTTTGGGTTGGGGCCAGGGATGTACCGGCAGCAGGAAAACACATGGACAAGCAGCACTTCCTGGGGGTGTAAGAGCAGGCGCTGGCCCAAAAAAGCACCAACCTGAGCCTCTGCCTTTCCCTGGGACAAATTTCCTATGTGCTGGTGGGAGGATTCTGTGGGACACCACTGCATCTGCCTCCATGGCCAGTGCACCCCCAGAACCACCGAGATCCCACACAGCCAGGGAAGAGCTGGGCATGGAGCAGTTCAAAAATAAGGTTTACTCCCCAGGACCACCCCGTGCCCCCTGCTGTGCTGGCCCTGGTACAGAACAGGCCATGGGGATGTCCCCCTTGCCCTGTGGCACACCCAGCCCCCCACAACTCCTGGAAGGCTGAGGCCGTCTTCCACCTCTGCCCCCGCGATCCCATGGGATCCCCTAATGACAGGGGACAGGGGCTGGCAGGAGAATGGGTTCCTGTTGTCCCCAAGGTCCGACTGGACACACAGAGCTTTGCAGCCCCATCCCAGAGACCAAGGGCATCTTCCCCACTCCTGCTGGCACCTTGGGGCTGCCCAGTCCCCAGAGAAGGGTGACAAATGTTGGGGATGTGGCCAAGGGCAATCCAGGGGAGGTACCAAACAGTGGGAGAGTTGAGGGGCCAGACATGCTGGGGCTGGGTCATGGGCAGGAACCCCCAGGGGTAGCCAGGGAAAGGGCACACATGGGTGAAACGTTAAACCTCTGCTCTTTATTCGCTGCCTGGCTCCCTCGCCCCGTTCCCCGAGCAAGTGGTCCGGAAGAGGTTTTCCAGGGGTGCCTGAACACCAGGAGTGTTCTGGGAAGGCTGAGCAGCGCCAGACTGAAGGAGGTGTGGGGCAGGGGGGCACCTCCTCCATGCATCCCCATAGTCCCCTTGGGGACACAGCTCTGCCCCAGCCGTGGGGTGAACACCGGGCACCACCAGCGCTGGTCCCGGGAAAGCTCCATGGAGAGCGGGAACTGCCACCTCCTCTGTCCCACCCAAAGGGGCACCGGGGAGGGGCCGGGCCCCCAGCCCCTCTCCAACTCGCCTTATTGCTATGGTCAGAGCAGCAGAGTGGCTGGGAGGGACTCGGGACTTGGCCGATTTGGGAGAGGAGACGAGGACATGTCTGAAGCCAAGGGTCCACCATCGGAGGGTGGGCTCATGTCTCTGGGAAGGGGCAAGGAGGGAGCTGCCGTCTCTGGCCAGCCAGGCCGGTGGTGCCAGCAGCGCCAGGGCTGGCACAGACAAGGAGGAGAGCTGTGCTCATGTCCGAGAGCAAACACTGTCCATTCCAGGGCCTCCTGCCCTCTCCCGAGCCTGGAGCCGAGGCTGAACAAACTCATTACAACTCCAGCAGCAGGGGCTAGGGAGAGCTACTGGGAGAACTGGAGAAACAAGCAGAACCCCCCTGCCTGTTCCCCCGGCTAGTTGCGTTGGCTGGCCAGCTCCTGGGAGATGAATTTCCGAAGGCGCTCGAGGTACTGGCTGTAGAGTTCAATGTCATTGTGCCCGGCCCCGTCCACCCACAGCGGCTCCACAGCCTTGGGGCAGCGCTCAAAGAGCGCCAGGCCATGGGAGAAGTCGATGACTTCGTCCTCCGTGCCGTGGATGATGAGGACAGGAGAGGTGATTTTGGAGATCTTCTCGATGCTGCCAAGAGGGTGGATGGGGAAGAGAGGAGAGAGGGGGGTAAGCATAGGGAATGAGGCATTCCCATTCCTCCTGACCCCAAAACACATCTCTTGGGAGAGGAACCAGGAAATGCTCTTTGATCATGGCAGAGCACAGGGACAGGGACGGACATGGAGTTTCTGCCAAGGAAAGATCTGCCCCGGTGTGACAGACAAGGAGCAGACAGCAGTGACAACATCCCCATGGGACCTCAGCAGGGCTGATGGGAACTGCTGCAGGACAGCCCTCCCCCCTGCCAGGCTCTGAGGAAGGGAAGCACGGCTGTTCCCAGCTCGGCCCCAAAGGCCACGTGAGGCCATCGGGACGCAGAGCGTGGGCTGGTGGCTCTCAGCCACAACTTCCGGCTCAGGGACTGTCCCCTGGGCCCCGCTGGCCTGGCTACAAGGGAGAGGCAAGGGAAGAACTCGTCCCTTCAGCACCACTCCTCCCATATGAAGAGCAGGAAAATCCCCAAGGAATTACTCTCGGGGGAGAGAGGGGTCCCAGGGATGCCTAGGGCTTGTGACATCTGATAAGGGGCCAGCGGCGCAGCCCCAAAGCTGGCAGGCAAAGACACTGGGACAGGGTGACCAGGAGGTCATGCCAGCAGGAGACTGGGGTGCACAAATGTCACAGCCCTCAGGAGGGGGCACGGTGACCCCATGGAGGATTATGACCCCTGGAGGGCACCAAATACAGGGCAAGAACACACCGAAGGGTATGCTTAAACCTATCAGGAAAAATGGCTGTGACCAGAGCTGGTCCGGGCACTGCCCCTCCAAACCCCCCGTCCCCAGGGCACTCACTTGGGGAAGGCATCGAACCAATAGGTCTTCTTGGTGTCAGGGAAGGCGACGCGCATGCCGGAGGTGAGCGGGGAGTGCAGCACGATGGCCGCGCACTCGTAGCGAGAGGCCAGGTCAACTGTGGGCACTGTACCAATGCTCTGTCCATACAAAATTATGTTCTCTGGGCTGATCCCGTACCTGGCAGGGGACAGAACAGGTCAGTGACCAGGCACATCACCAGGAAATGCAGCTCAGGGGTCATGCTGCTCTGGCCACAAGGCTCCTGGGAGCATTTGTCTCCCCAGCCCCTCATGGCTGGGCCCAGGGCAGGTCCCTGCACCCCCAAAGGACTGGGGAGCAGCCAGGGCTGAGCTGCCAGGTGAGTTGTGGGGGTATCAAGGCTTTCCCTCACCAGGCCAGGGTTATGAGGGATTCACAGACCCTGGACTGCAGCCGTGTGGGGCAGTCCCCGCTCTGGGTCACACTGTGAGCCATGCCCAGCTGCAGGCAGGGAAGAGGAGGCAGAGCCTGGCACGGGGCTGCCCCCCAGACCTGGTGGGGGCACCAGGGCTGAGCCTGGCACAGCGAGACAGGGAGCACAGCTTGTGCCAAGGTCATGCCCTGCACCATCCCTGCCCCTAGGGTCTCCCAGCTGCTCCCTCTGCAGCTTTCCAACCAGCCCTTCCTGTCACAAGTGTCCCAGGGTTCCCTTTCTGGGAGACTTCCTGTTTTCCACACTGCTGGAGCACAGGGTTTTCCTGAGGGCAGCAGGGCCATGCTCTCTGCCCCGCTCACCGTGTCCGCAGTGCCTGCCACGCGGCATCGATGTCGGAGTAGAGGTTCCTCTCCGAGGGCTTGCCCGTGCTCACGCCGTAGCCCGAGTAGTCGTAGGAGAAGATATTGCAGTTGATGCGGGTGCCCAGCCCGATGTAGAAGCTGCTCATCTGCCCCAGGTCCACGGCGTTGCCATGGGAGAAGAGCACCGTGTACCTGCGGCACCAGGGACACAGGTATGGAACGTTAATCCCAGGCTCAGCTGCGGTGCCAGAGCTCAGGCATGGACATCCCTGGACATCTGCCTTGGAGGGCAAACACCAAATCCCAGGACACTAAGGGCCAACACCACTCTGGCCACCAAGGAAGGTCCTCGTGGGACATCCAGACCCTCCTGCTGCCGGGGCCAGGGGCTTGCTCCCAGCAGGAACAAGCAGCTTGAAGGCAGGATGATGATTCTGTTCAAGTTTTTGAGTCTATTTTTGGTAAAAAGCTCAGGATTTGGGGCCGTTTGCCCAATGGGGATTTCAAGTAAGAATTCTGACAGCGAGTTTTTTTCTCTCCTGAGCCTGGCAAGACACCAGATGCTGAGAGAGAAGTGAATTGTGGGAGTGACAAGGCACAAGAAATTTCCACCATAAGGGGAAAAACAATGTTAATCATAAAAATTAACACTAATAGCAGATTGATGGAAGCTTGGCTCCCTTCTGTCGGAGGGAGGGAGCAGGACCCACTCCCTGCTGAGCCCCTGCAGCTCATCCAAGGGGTCTGTGGCCAGGCTGAGCCTCCAATCCCAGCCTGGATGCCCAGGAAGCCCCAGCTGGAAGTCAGTGACAGGACAAGCTGAGGGGAGGTCAGACAGCCAGCAGGACTTGACGTCCCAGGGTTCGGGAGGTCTGGTTGCCCCCAGCCCGGATGCTCCTGTCCAGTCCTGCACCTGGTCCTTGAGGATCTGCTGTTGCTGGGAGGATACAGGGTCAGCTGGGGTGACCTGGCCTCTCTCTGCACCTGAACCCCCAAACTGAGCCACTGCTTGGGGAGCAGCTGCCAAGTCCCCTCCTGCCCAGCCACTGGCAGCAGGAGGGGTCTCCACCCCACACCCCAGGCTGTCCTCTCCAGCTTCCCAGTTCACAGACCCCTGGGAATGACAGGTAGTGGGAAGTGCCCAAACCCCTCCTGCCTTTCACTCCCATCACTTTTCCTTGTGGAATCAAATGCCCCTGTGAATTCGACTAAACCAGGCTCTCCTGGCTGGCAGTTCTCCATCCCCACAGTCACTGCAGGGCTGGGGATGGGGAGGAGCAGCTGGTGCAGCCACCCCGGTGCTCCCTGAGAGCCAAGCTCTGTGCAAACAACTGGAGCTTCACGTCACTGCCATGACACCGGGGGACCTGCATGACAGTCTGGGGAATCCCCACATCCCTGCAGCCTCTGGCTTTGCCTCTGCTCCTGGTTTAACCCCATTCCCAGTGCGGCCACAAGCCAAACCGGTCCTGGGAGCTGAGCTCACCCGTCCCACCAGATGCCTCCAAAGCCCCACGGCAGGGCCAGCTCCTCCAGGGACACTCAGCTGAGGGAAAGGAGGGGACAGGAGCCCCCCAGGCTGGCCCCAGCCCTGTTCAGCACAGCAGAGTCCCAGCTGGCACAACCACGGGTGACTCACCTGGCGCCGGGCACGCAGCGGACGTACATGCAGCCGACGCGGTTGCCCCGGCTGCTCTTGGTGACGAACACCTCGATGTTGTCCAGCTCCCGCTGGGAGTACTGGAAATCCGCCCGGTCCTTCAAGTGCAGCTTCCAGCGGCCCACGGCGCCTCGCAGGGAGCCGGTGCTGCCCACGGGCTCGGGCTCGGGCACCACGGCGTAGGTGGGCTCCGGGGGCAGGAAGGCGAGCTTGGCCGCGATGCGGCTGGGGCAGGGCGGGCAGCAGAAGAGGCAGCAGAGTTGGCTGATCGACAGCCCGTTCATGACGGCGGCAAGGCGGGAGGCGGCCGCGCCCGGAGCGAGGGAGGATCCGAATCGGACAGAGGCCGGGAACGACGCCGGCCCGGAGACACCCCGTCCTCAGCTGGCCCTGGGCACGGCTGGCGCCGGCCCTGCAGCACGGGCCGGGGTGTGCGGCGGGGCTGCCGTGTCCATCTGTCCGTCCGGCGGCAGCGGGGGCCTGCAGGTGGGGGGGGCACTGAGGGCTCTGTCCCC
>VZRL01004754.1:0-19670 GCA_013397895.1 Origma solitaria
GGGATCGGGACTGGGATCGGGATAGGGACCGGCACCCGCACCGAGATCGGGACCGGGATCGGGACCAGGATAGAGACCGGGATCAGGATAGGGACCGGGATAGGCACTGACACCGGGATTGGGACCGTGAATTCGGGACAGGGATGGGGACCAGGGTTCCTGTGTCCCTGGAATGGTGAGTCTGGGACAGGACCAGGACTAGAGTTCGAGTCTTCAGGACAGGGACAGAACCGAGGGTCACGTCTGCTACAGTGATCAGGGTTCATGTGCTCAGGACAGAACCAGGAGCGGGGTTGGTGTGGCTTGAGGCCATTCCCTGATCCTGCCCGTTCCCTGGGAGCAGAGCCCGGAACCCCCTCGGCTGCCCCCTCCTGTCACAGAGCTGTTGAGAGGGGAAATGTCCCCCTTTCCCTGTGGAGAGCAGTACAGGAGCAACAACACAAACCTGTTACCACAAATACTCATTTTTCATCAAAAACAAGTGTTCCCAAGATAGTACCACTCATTCCTTCGACATTCCATGTTTTATTGAGTTTGGCTGGATTTGGGGTTGGTTATGGTTCATGAGTTAATAAATATTGCAGAACTGCCTGAAGCCCCATTGAGTTGGAGCAGGGAGTGGGTACAGGAGCAGTAGAGTGATAAGAGGTTTAAAAGATCTAAGAACTACCGGGGTGGAGAAATGGAGCTCCCTGGAAAGAGATGGCAGGTGACCTTCACCAGTGGCATGTGGCCCTCACAAGATGGCACCTGACCTGCAGCCAAGGACAGCACTGGCTCCCCTGCCAGGAAACTGCCTGAGAAATTAGACTAAATGAGTGAATTCAATGCAGAATAAAATGCAGGGCAGCAGCTCTGCCTTTCCTGGCCCCACTGGAGGGGATGTTCAGCCAGAGCCACGCTCTGCTCTGGCAGCTGAGGGAGAAAGGCAACGGCCCAAGAAGCAACACCCTTTCCACCCATCTGCTCCTTCCAAAGGCTTTCTGGAAAGGCCAGAGGAGGGGACAAGAGAGGAAGCAGCAGTGGGAGGAGGCTCTGGCAGGTGGGGACACTCCAGGTGTGTCAGCTGGACACAGCTGCTCCTGTGCCCTGGCAGACACTGAACACACCGACACGGGGGGGTTCCCAGCCAAGGAAAAGCAATCAGCCAGGTGTGCTGCTTCCTCTGGGACACAAGGAACAGTCTTTGCTGACTGGAAGGCACAGTCCGGAGCGCCCAGGCCAGACCTGTAAGTGGCACCAGCACCTCCCTGCCCTTAGTGCTGCCTGCAGGGCTCCATGGCAGAGCACTGAAATTCCAGGAAGCCCAGCTACTAAAGCAATGCACACCCTATCCATATGCCCCATCCCTGTGGATGGGGAAGCTACACTACCCCCCTCCCAGCCCCAGCCCTCTGCATCCTCACGTCATTCCAGACGCTCCTATCCCAGCAGCTCCAGCCAGGAGGAATGGTTCTGCTGGAGCCGTGCGCAATCCCTTAGGAGCCACACATCAGGCACTCCTCCCTGTTCTCCAGGGAGCACACCATGGCTGCCTTGTTCCTCTCTTTCTCCTCCTCCTCCCTGGAGGCCTTCTCCCGCTCGCGCAGCTTCTCCTTGTTGAGGGTGAACTGGATGGGGTTGGCAGCTGGCTTTGTCCGGAGGTAGTACATGCCAGTCTTCAGGCCCTGGGGACACAGCGGGAGACGCAGGGTTAACAGGGGCACTGCAGGCACCCCCAGCTCTGCTGCTCTGCAGATACTCCAGGGGAAAAGATGGATTCTTGGAAGGGAACGGCTGTTGGCCCTTCCCAAAATCAGTGAGACCAGTACTGTGCCAGACCTTATCAGTCCCTGTGTGCCAAACTTATCTGGCCCCACTTGTTGGCAACAAGCCCCAGCCCCCAGTCCCAGGTACAGTTCACGTTTATTGGGAACAAGCCTCCCAATCCTTTGTTGGGAACATGCCCCCAGCCCCAGATAATGCTCCTGTTTGTTGGGAACATGCCCCCAGCCCCAGATAATGCTCCTGTTTGTGGGGAACAAGCCCCCAGCCCCAGATAATGCTCCTGTTTGTTGGGAACATGCCCCCAGCCCCAGATAATGGCCCTGTTTGTGGGGAACAAGCCCCCAGCCCCAGATAATGCCCCTGTTTGTGGGGAACAAGCCCCCAGCCCCAGATAATGCCCCTGTTTGTGGGGAACAAGCCCCCACCCCCAGATAAGGCCCCTGTTTGTTGGGAACATGCCCCCAGCCCCAGATAATGGCCCTGTTTGCTGGGAACAAGTCCCCAGCCCCAGATAATGCCCATTTGTCAGGAGCCATCCCCACCCCAGTACCTGCTTCCAGCCATAGAAGTGCATGCTGGTGAGCTTCCCGTAGTTGGGCTCGGCAATGTGGATGTTCAGGGACTGGCTCTGGTCAATGAAGGCCCCTCGGTCCGCAGCCATCTTCAGGATGGTTTTTTGGGAGATCTCCCACACGGTCTTGTAGAGCTGCTTCAAGTCATCAGGAATCTCAGGGATGTTCTGGAAGGAACAGGAGTAGTTTTCCAGTGTGGAAAGCACTGACTGCCCAAATATCCCTATTTATAACATGGAATTCTTCAGTGATTGCCAGGACTCCAGCAATCCTGACTGGAACTGAGGCCTGTACAGCTGAGCTCTATCCCTGAATCCAAATACAGAATCCCAGAATGGTTTGGGTCAGGGGGGACTTCAAAGCTCATCCAGTGTCCCCCCCATGGGCAGGGACACCTGCCACTGTCCCAGGCTGCTCCAAGCCCCAATGTCCAGCCTGGCCTTGGGCACTGCCAGGGATCCAGGGGCAGCCACAGCTGCTCTGGGCACCCTGGGCCAGGGCCTCAATTCCTTCCCAATATCCCATCTAGCCCTGCCCTTTGGCAGTGGAAAGCCATTCCAAGTCCCTCCAGGCCCTGGTAAACAGTCTCTCTCCATCTTTCCTGTTGGGTCCTTTAGGTCCTAGAAGGCCTAGGTCACCCTGGAGCCTTCTCTCCTCCAGGCTGAACCATCCCAATTCTCTCAGCCTTTCCTTGCAGGAGTGGTGTTCCATCCCTCTGATAATCTCCTCTGGATATCCTGTGTCTGCAAGCGCCAAGCACACATGCAAACACACTCAGCTCTCCCTCAGCAGTCACATGTGGACAGGCTGCAGATCAGGGAAAGGCTCTTCCCTCAGAGGGTGCTGGGCACTGCCCAGGCTCCCCAGGGAATGGGCACGGCCCCGAGACTGCCAGAGCTCCAGGAGCCTTTGGCCAGCGCTGCCAGGGATGCCCAGGCTGGCATTGTTGGGGCTCTGGGCAGAGTCAGAGGTGGGACTGGCTCATCCTGTGGGTCTCTTCCAGCACAGCACATTCCATGATACTCCCTGCTACAGAATCACTCCTTTATAACCCTTCTGGTAAGTGGGAATCCAGAAGTAGCAGGACCAGCCTGGCAGGAAGCCCTGCCCTGCTCCCCCTGTACCTGGATGGAGCCATTGTGGGCGATGATCTGGTTCTTCATCTCCTCGTTCCACAGGCCCCTCTCCGTGAGATCCTTCAGCAAGTGTGGATTCACAACCTGGGAGGGGCAGAAGCCAAAGATTTTTAAATGATTCAACAGGATCCTGCACATTCCTTACAGACTCTGAACCCCTGAAAGTGTTCCAGGCCAGGTTGGACATTAAGGCTTGGAGCAGCCTGGTCTAGTGGAAGGTATCCATGCCCATGGCAGGGGTTGGAACCACATGGTCTTCAAGGCCCCTCCAAACCATTCTGCGATTCTATTGGACGTGGCAAATTAGAAAGGGGGGGTGCATGGAACTGCCCTGCATGAGGAACCCCAAAAGATGGGAAAAGGAGACATCTTGGTGTCCCAGGAAGGGTGTTCCTAAAGAAGGGCATGAACAATCAAGAATGGGGTCAGCAGAGGCAGAACGGAACAGGTGCAGACTGAGTATTTGGGAAGAAAACACAGCCACCTTTTCCTGCTGGGACTGGGGTTCCTGTCCCAGAGCCCTCCCCTGCCCTACACAGGGGGCAGAGCGAAGATCCTGCTGTCCCAGCCTCCCCACTCCTGTCTGGAGTGATCCTGCAGCCAGGAGGAACAGAGAGCACTGAGACACCCCAGAGGGGATGGACACACCTTCCAAACAGGGACAGACTCCCCCCATCTCCAGAGGGGTCTTTGCTAACTCCAGCCTCCAGAACTTGACCTATTTCACTCCCTTTCCTAACTGACAGACCCCTCTGAGCCTGTGGAGCTCTTCCATGACCCCTTAAGACCTCTGAGATCTCCACAGCTCATTCTCAGGACTGTGGTGTCAGCTACTCTTCCCATGCCCCTTCCATCAATCACCAATCCCCCCTCAGCAGTTAGTCCTGCAGCCCATCTTGAGGCCCCAGAAAGGTTTTTCCCAGACAAAAGCAGCACATTTATAATGTCACCTATTCCATAGTGACAGTGGAACACACGAAGCTGGACTCCTGCAGCACCCAGTGCTCCAGGTCCCCTTGGTGCTTGGGCACAAACATCCACCTGAACTGAGCCTTCCCCTTGTCGTAAAAGATAAGGAAACATCAAAGCTCTTCCCACAGAGCTCACCTGGAACTCCCCCGAGAGGACCCTGCGTGTGTAGATGTTGCTGGTGTAGGGCTCGATGGACTCGTTGTTGCCCAGGATCTGGGCAGTGGAAGCCGTGGGCATGGGGGAAATGAGGAGGCTGTTCCTGACACCGTACCTGGGGACAACACGCAAGGTTAGGGAGCTGAACCAAGGACAGAACAGAGCACAGTGGGAAAGCTGGAGGAACCTGCAACGCCTCACGTCACCCACAGGGAAAAGGGAAGCACCAGGGAACTGGCACTGAGGGTCAAGTGGAAGCAGAATTAAAGGCTTTGCTCTTTTCATCTTTCATCAGAGGCTTTCCCAAGTGATTCAGTCATGGGATGGGGTGCAGGGAAGACAATGTGCCAGGCACTGCACAATCCACGGCCCTGGGGCAGAACTGAACCAGCAGCCTGTGAAAAGGCTGAAACCTCTCCACACACAACAGGGGACAGATTTACCACATTTAAAAATTAGAGCCAGACAGATGAAATTAGTTCATGACAGGCACTTCACACTTCAGTGATTCCTGTCTTCAGGATGTTCAAGGCTCAGCCTTTTCCTGGCAGCAGGAAAGAGTCCCCAAGCCCAGCTCATGGCTCACTCCTCCGTGTTTGTTTAATGGGAACATAAATCCTCCCGCTGATGTATGTGAGATGGAATCAAAGCGCAGCTACAGCAGAGCAGTGAGGGTGGGCTCCTCTGCCTTGGAAGGATGAAAATGAAAGCAAGCACCCAAAAAACAGCTCTGAAGAAAGATCTGCTGGGGTGGGGGGAACACATGGGGCTGGTTTTACACCCTGACCCTGCCTTTAGTTCTCAGTAGACAGAACATGCCAAAGTCATGTCCAAGACCAGCGGGACAGGGCTTGGAGCAGCCTGGGATAGTGTAAGGTTCCCTGCCCATGGCAGGGGGTGGCACTGGAGGAGCTTTGAGGTCCTTCCCACCCAAACCAATCTGGGATTTGATGAATGTATTTCACAACTACTATAAACCATGTAGGGTTACTCACTTGGCAATCTTCTCCTTCAAAGCCTTCCAGTCCCAAAGGTCGGAGGGGGTGACGTTCCACATGTCATACTGAAGGATCTGAGGAACACAGTTTGGTCCAAATTAGAGGGGGCACTCTTTTCTCCATGTTTTCTCCATTGGAATTTATAAAACCCCCTATTGACTCTTCTCTCCAATTAGATCTCAGTAAAGCTCCTGTATGACCTGCCAAACACAGGATCTTGTGACTGCTCCAGGGCACAGCCAGCACAGGCTGAGTCTTGCTCTTCTCTTCAAATCAGAGAATTACAGAATACCCTGAGTGGGAAGGGACCCACAGGGATCATTGATCAGCTCCTGGCCCTGCCCAGAGCCCCAACAATGCCAGCCTGGGCATCCCTGGCAGCGCTGGCCAAAGGTTCCTGGAGCTCTGGCAGCCTTGGGGCCGTGCCCATTCCCTGGGGAGCCTGGGCAGTGCCCAGCACCCTCTGGGGGAAGAGCCTTTCCCTGATCTGCAGCCTGAGCTGCCCTGGCCCAGCTCCAGCCATCCCTGGCTCTGTCCCTGTCCCAGAGCAGAGCTCGGAGCTGTCCCTGCGCTGCCCCTCGGGAGGAGCTGCAGCCCCCGGGGAGCTCTGCCCTCAGCTCCTCCAGGCTGAACTGACCAAGTGACCTCGTGTGGCCCCTCCAGGCCCTTCCCCACCCTCGTGTCCCTCGTCTGGACACTTGTGGCTCTTTCCTATATTGAGAGACCCAGAACTGCCCCAGCACTGGAGGTGAGGCCGCCCCAGCCCAGAGCAGAGTGGGACAATCCCCTCCGTCCCTGGCCAGTGACGCTGGGTCTGGTGCCCTCCAGGACAGGGCTGTCCCTCCTGGCTCCACAGCACTGCTGACCCACTTGCCATCACCCAGGTCTTTGTGGGTCTGTGCACCAGCCCAGGCATAGGATCAGCTTTCCAGAGCTTTTCCCAGGCACAGACCCTGGTACTCACCCCCTTGCTGACTGGAGAGCCCTCATAGGTGTCATAGGGGCCCTGCTCCTGGGCCAGCTCACAGCTGGCCTCCAGGGCCCCGTAGTAAATGGTCTCAAAGATGTGTTGGTTGAGGCGCTGGGCCTCGGCGCTCTCGAAGGGGAACCTCATGAGGATGAAGGCGTCAGCCAGGCCCTGCACGCCGATGCCGATGGGGCGGTGCCGGCGGTTGGAGCACTCAGCCTGTGGGGACAGCATGGACAGGAGTGACCTCCAGGACAGCTGCAGGGGAAACCTGCCTGGGAAGAGCCTCTGGGAACAAAACCTCCTGCTGCAATGTGCCATGAGCTCTGCGCCAACACACCTTTCATCCTGCCCAGGGCATCACTGTTTGCTGTTTGCTGGGGCCCAGAGTGAGCTTATTAGAACTTAACGCAGATTGTGATTGTTTAACCTGGCTTAGAAGGTTAAGGATTTAGAAGTGAACACAGCACGTTCTGATAAATGAAGACATTTAATAGAGCAGAATCACAGAGTCACTGAGGCTGGAAAATCTCTCTGAGCTCACCAAGTCCAACTGTTCTCCAGCAGTGCCAAGGCCACCACGGACTCATGCTCCCAAGTGCCACATCCACATGGACTTCACCACTGCCCTGAGCAGTCTGTGCCAGGGCTGGACAGCCCTTTCCACTAGGAAAATTTTCCTAATGTTCAACTTAAACCTCCCCTGGCAAAGGTCGAGGCAGTTTCCTCTTGTCCTGTCCCTTGTTCCCTGGGAGCAGAGCCAGGGCTGCACCCTCCTGTCAGGGAGCTGTAAAACCAAAGTGAGTTACACCTTCTCGGGACATTACCAGGATCCCTGTCTCTGTTCCCTTTCCCACTGTGTTCCTAGTGCTGGTCTGTGCTTTATGGAAATCCTCCCACATGACAAAATTCCAGTGGCAGAACCATCCCAGTGGGAGGCTTTTCCTGCTTCACTACGGAACCACTCTGGGATGAAGCTCAGGCAGGCCCCGACAGGTCCCACCCAGTAACAGGTGGTGGTTCATGGAGCTCCCAACAGGTCTGTGGAGTTCCCCTGGGATTCCTTGTGTGGGATTGCTCCAGTCAGGCTTCAGCCTTGCCCCAGCCCAGCACCCACCTCTGGCACAGGGTAGTAGTTGATATCAATGATTTTGTTGAGATTTCGGACGATGACCTTGGTGACCTCTGCCAGCTTCTTGAAGTCATAGGTGTGCTCGGGGGTGACGTACATGTTCAGGGCAATGGAGGCGAGGTTACACACGGCCACCTGCAGGCAGAGACAGGGAACCATGGAGCAACACCCCGGGCCAAGAGCACACAGCTCAGCTCCACAGCAGTTCCCTGCGAAACTGCATGGAAACAACCCACCAGGGAACCTGTCAGGCTGGGAAAATGCACCCCTTGATCCTGGGGTACCTCAGGAGTTGTGTGAAGGGTGACAACAGCTCAGGAAACTTCAGCAGAAATGGGTATGACCAGAAAAATCCTGCCCTGTTCAGTCCTACTGCCTGGAAACCATCCTTACATAGAATTCCAAAAGGGTCTGGGTTGGAATGAACTTTCAAGCCCATCTTGTTCCTTGTCACCTGCCCTTTGATGGGTGTCTTGTGTCACTCCAAATTCTCCATGGGAGTGGGAAGGGAACCCACAGAGTCAGTGGAGGAGCTGTGAGTACTCAGGTCAGAAGTTTCTCAGCTGCCTCTTCCCCAAGCAAGAATCAGACACATTCCAGAGAGCTGCCATGGGAGCACTCCCAGCTTCCCCCACCGCTCTGAGTTCCCGTTTGCACCCACCTCCTCCTTGCTGGTGTATTCCACGATCTCGGTGCACAGGTTGCTGCACTTGATGGTGCCCAGGTTCTGCTGGTTGCTCTTCCTGTTGCAGGAGTCCTTGTAGAGCATGTAGGGGGTGCCAGTCTCGGTCTGGGACTCGATGATGGCGTACCAGAGCTGCTGGGCCTTCACCACCCTGCGCACGCGGCCCTGCCGCTCGTAACTGCAACACACAGAGCCCTGTCAGCCCCAGAGCCCCCAAAAAGCAGGGAAAGAGTCCTTCACACTCCTCAGAGTCTGGGACAGCCAAGGCCCACCTCACTGCTGAGCTCTGAACAAGCACGGGGAGCCCTCATAGCGGGGCAGCAGCACAGTTCTTATTGGAGGGAAACAAACCTCTCACTAGAGCAGCCACACAGCACTTCCACACACAGCCCTGGAGTGCTCTGAGTGGGGATCACTCCAGAATGTTCCTGTGACAGGCTAAAGGGATCATTCACACACAGCTCCACCCTGACACGTCACAGTGTGAAGGACACATGCCCATCCTCATGTTTTTATCAATCTGACCATGGGCCCAGTGGCCACTCCTGAGTCCCCCCACAAACCTCTGCCGTGTCCCCAGATCCCACAGGACACAGACAGCTCTGGGAGAGGAAGGCACCACGTACAGGTCTGCTCGCTCTTCTTACCTCTCATACAGCTTCTCAAATTCCTCTCCCCAGACATCATCCAGGCCAGGACACTCATTTGGGCACATTAAGGACCAGTCCTGTAAGGAGGAAAAATATTCAGAGGAAATCTTTAGGCACTCAGGTAATTAAAGCAACAGCTGCCCCATTCCTGGAAGCATCCAAGGCCAGGTTGGATGGAGCTTGGAGCAGCCTGGGACAGTGGGAGGTGTCCCTGCACATGGCAGGAGTGGCATTGGATGGGCTTTGAGGTCCCTTCCAAACCAAACCAGCCTGGGATTCTGTGAAATACAAATGGGCCCAGGAAGAACAATTCAATGAGAAAACATTGATGCTTTTTAGGAAACTCCAGAGCAAAAATTTAGCCCAATAGTCCAAGAACACATCATGGCCTGTAAGATTAAGCCCTGAAGCAAAGCATCCCACTGGAGTTGTTCAGCTGCATCCTCTACCTGCACAGCCAAGTTCTCAAACAAGGCACAGCAGCTCTTCCAGGAAGGTCCTGGAAGGAACAAAGGGCAAAGCAGCTCTGCAGCACTTCCTGAGCTCCTTGCAGGGCTGCTCACCAGCACCTCCACTACCAGACCTGTTCTGTGCCAGCCAAGCTTCTCACCTGGTTGGTTTCCACTCGCTTCATGAAGAGATCAGGGATCCAGAGGGCAAAGAACAGGTCCCTGGCTCGCTGCTCTTCTTTCCCAGTGTTCTTCTTCAAGTCCAGGAACTCAAAGATGTCCAGGTGCCACGGCTCCAGGTAGATGGCAAAAGCCCCGGGTCTCTGGGACATGGAACACAGTCTGGATCAGAACAAACTGTCCTTGGAAAGAAATCCCCTGCCCTGCTCCTGAGTGCAAACAACACCCCAAACTGACTGGGAACTGGGGAGGAACACCGGGGGAACAGCAGATATCAACACAGGGGAAAATGCCCTTGTTTGATTATGTGTCACCTACAACCACTCCATCAGCTCCCTATGTCCATGGGACAACCCTTCCCAATTCTCCCATGACCTGAGGTTCCTTTCTGGACCCTCATTAGAGGTACCTTGTTTCCACCTTGATCCACGTAACGGGCGGTGTTGTTGTAGACCCTCAGCATCGGAACGAGCCCATTGGAATTCCCGTTTGTCTGCAGAGGCACAGGAAAACCATCAGTGCTGAAAGCAACTCCCTGCAGGGGCTGGCTGCATTTCCTGGGGGTCTTTCCTAAGTCTGCAGAGCTCTTACACTGATCACCACCAATTATTTCTAGCCCCTTCCCCAGGCATTTTTTGACAAAAATGTATGTATCAGCTACATGCCCCAGAGTTAATAAAATGTCCCTCCTAACTTCTTGCCCCTACATTATGTCACCTAAATGCTTGCAGGGGTTACACACACTGTGACAAGAAACCCCAAACACACACCCACACATGGTCTGGGGCAGTTAGAGGCACAGAAAGGCAAAGGGCTGGTGCACAAGTCTCTGGGCATATTCCTAGGCTGCTAATACATAAATATGGGAATTGTCTGACCAAACAGTGGAATAAGATCCTCTTTTTGGAAAGATTTCTGTTAGGAAGCCAAAACACCGAGGAAAGCCAACCTTCCTGCCCTAGGCCAAGGGACTACTGAGGGAGGCTCACTGCTGTGTGAACTGAGTGAGAAGCAGCACTGGTTTGGCAGAGAAGGTGAAGGTCCCTGTGCTGGACACTCACCCCAGCAATGTAGCTGCCCGTGGCACGGATGCAGCTGACGGCAAGGCCAATGCCCCCAGCAGACTTGGAGATGAGGGCACACTGCTTCAGCGTGTCGTAGATGCCCTCGATGCTGTCGTCCTTCATGCACAGCAGGAAGCAGCTGAAGGAAACAAATGGCTTCAGCGGACAAAGGTGGGAAGGGAGAGTCACAAGTGTTTCACCAGGCTGCAAAAACCAGGGTGAACATGGATCCTTTAATGGGCTCCACAAAGCAACCCCAGAGGTGTGGAATAAAGGACAGCTCCAGAAAACAGCAGGAGCAGTACTTGTACTGTTGATACCTTTGTTACCAAACACTTTTAATCATAGAATTGTGGAATCCCCTGGGTTAGAAGGGACCCACAAGGATCAGAGTCCAGTTCCTGGCCCGGCACAATCCCACCCTGTGCATCCCTGGGAGCGGTGTCTAAATGTTCCCAATACATTGATATAAACCTTTATAAAATATAAACTTTTTTCTGATCTATATGATATCAAAAACTTATCAGTTACGCTTGCTACTTTTAGGAAAGAATTACCAGTTCCTTTGGTAGCCTGCAGCAGACCATGCACATCAGGAACTTTCCAATATAATACAGCCATGCAAAGGTTTCAGTTATCTCTACAGTTTACACAAACCTGGGTATTTTTCCCCAAAGACTGCTAAAACTTGACAGGAGCTGTTCAAAACTTCATAAAACACACACAAAACTCAGCTGCTCATTTCAGAAGCTGTGCAAATGTCTCAGTTGCGCAGATGCGATCCCTACGCCTTTCCCTTTGCCCAGGAATGCATTAAGGAGATAGAGAGCACCTGGAGAGCTGGGGGCGGTTGGTGCCCGCGTTGAAGAGCGTGGGCGAGGCGTGGGTGAACCAGCGCTCCGAGAGAAGGTTGTAGGTTTCGATGGCAGCGTCGATGTCCATCTTGTGGATGCCCACGGACACTCTCATCAGCATGTGCTGGGGACGCTCAGCAACTGCAACGGAACAAAATCATGGAATTCCACACTGGGTTGGGTTGACAGGGACCTTAAAGCTCATCCAGTGCCACCCCTGCCATGGCAGGGACATCTCCCACTGTCCCAGGCTGCTCCAAGCCCCAATGTCCAGCCTGGCCTTGGGCACTGCCAGGGATCCAGGGGCAGCCACAGCTGCTCTGGGCACCCTGGGCCAGGGCCTGCCCACCCTGCCAGGGAACAATTCCTTCCCAGTATCCCATCTAGCCCTGTCTTCCTTCAGCTTAAAGCCATTTCCCCAGCCCTGTCCCTCCATCCCTTGGCAATTGTCTCTCTCCATGTTTCCTGGGGCTCCTTCAGGCCCTACAAGGCCACACTGAGCTCACCCCAAAGCTTCTCCTCTCCAGGCTGAACAATCCCAACTCTCGCAGCCTTTCCTCCCAGCACAGCTCTCCATCCCTCTGCTCATCCTCGTGCCTCCATGGACTCTCTCCAGCAGCTCCAGCTCCTTCCTGTGCTGGGCCCAGGGCTGGGGCAGCTCTGCACGTGGGGTCTCACCTGGGCACAGGGGCAGAATCCCCCTTTTCCTACTGCCCACAGTGGGGATCAGCCCTGAGCACAGGGATTTTGGGATGCCAGGACATGTGGCCAGGGCATGTCCAGCCTCTCACCCAACTAAGCCCAGAAAGCCAGGGAGAAAGAAGACTCCATGTCACAGTCACAGACAGACACAGAGGCGATGGCAACAAGCTCTGAACAATGTGCAATGGGACACTTGAGAGCCAGAGTTTTCATGGAATCACAGAGTGATTCGGATTGGAAGGAACTTGAGGAGCTCTCCAAGCCCAGCTCCTGCTTGAAGAGCACCAGGTCTGTTTAGTTAGGACTTTACCCCTTCTGGCTTTGAAAAACTCAAGTAGCAGCCTGCTCCAATCTCAACTGCTCTCATGGAGGAGTGAAAAAAATTAGAAAAAAATATAATCAAATATCCAGTCTAGAATCCAATCATGTTTCAGCTTCATGATATTATAATTACCGCTCCGGTGTCCCAGGATTTCCCAGCCAAGGGCCTGCACCACTGACAGTACAGTACCTAAACTTTGCTTTAATTTAATTTAAATAAACTCAAGTTTCTTAAGATGTGCTCAGCTCTTACCTTTGGAGTTGATTTTCAGCAAGTAGGAGCGTTCCAGAGTCTTTAAAAGAGGATGGATTTTAGCAGACAGGCAGATTTTAATCTTTTTTAAAAACCCTGTTAACTCCAAACTCAATCATCTCCACACCCCTCATCCCAGGCTTCACCACCCCTGCTCCTCCTCTCTTTGTTAGCTTAATTAGGTAATTAATGACTGAAAATACACAAGTCCACCGAAGATTCAAACACTGCCTTGGATTATGGAGTGTGGAGCACGGGCAGGAGGTCCCACACTGCTCCTGAACCTATAAGACCTGTCTGGGGTCCCCAGAGCTATGGAACAGCGGAACCCTCCAGAGAGCCCTAAACCCGAGTCGAACCCAAAACAAAGGGCAGGGTGTGAGGGCAGCAGAGCAGCCCCTGGGTGCTGTGGGGAGATGATGGACATGTAGTGAGCAACTGCTCCACTAAACAATGGGAAAAGCAAAAATCCCTTCTTTGGTTTAGTAAAGATCAGATTATTTCCTTCAGGGATGGCACCCAACAACATTCAGTGTGATCTGCTGTGAAACAGATCCAGCAATAAGAATATTCCAGCAGCAAGAAAAACTCCATGACTCATTCCATCAGACAGCTGCTTTGTGCAGGTACCCTTCATCTTCACAGCCCCAATGGTGTCCCACCTCCTCCTGGGTCCCGCTCTGCCCCAATCTAGACAATGCCACAAGCATTCCCATCCTTCCCAACAGACCCAGGAGCTCCTAACCTTAAAGCCAAAGTAGTTGTAGGAGAAGTCTCTGTCGTAGATGATGGCAGAGTTCAGGCGCTGGCAGGAAATAACAAAATTGACCTTAACAGGGTGCAACAATGCTATCCCTGTCGGGCATTCCTGGCCCCAAAGCTCTGCTGGAAGGGCACCGGAGCACAGGAATGAACATGAACACCACTTCCCTCAAAACAACAAAAGCACAGCTTCAACAACCTTTATTTCATTCAGTTTTTGGCTGAATTTACTGAAATCTAATTGGACACCAAGAAACAAAACACAGAACCAAAGCAGAAACAGAACTTCCCACTAGGAACACAGACCTGGAATGTCTTGACACCTGAACCCAATCTCCTCTCTCCCTCCTGTGCTGCCTCACCTTGCTTCAGCACAAGGTACTTTTTCTCAAATTAATTACTTGTGCTGATCATGGCAATGGGAACATCCAAGAAAACAAATTCTACTACAAAACATCTTTACAGGAAGGAAACTCCTCCATCCTCTCTTAAACTCGCCACACATGCCCTGCGCTGGTTTGTTTTAGGCTTTTTATCCTAAAACAAACATGGCTTATTAAAAAATAAGAAAAACAAATTAAGTTTCCAAAATTCAGTGCAATAGTTCAGAAGTGAAAAAAACCCACTACTTACATCTTTGTTGGCCAAAACTATGTCTAGAGTTTCTTTGGAGATCATCGGGGAGTGCTTCCCATTGTGAGGGTTGATGTAGTTGTAGAGATCCTCCATCACTTCTGCAATGGAAAGAGACGTGAACAGGACATGTGCAGGCCTGTACCTGCAGCCCCTGGCACTGGGATTCAGGGATGGAGAGGCAGGAATGCCCATCCTTGGAAATAACCCCCTCCAGCCCCTAAAGAAACAACTGCTCTTGTACTGCTCAGCACTGTGAACCTCAACAATGCACTTCTCCTACAAACTCTATTAAAACCACACTGCAACAAGTAACAAATGGGGAGGGAAGTGGGTACAACCCTATCTCAACTCATCACATTTTTCACCGTTCCATTTCTCCAGCTGCTCTTCATTAACCAGGCAATTCCATTTGCCTTGGGAAACTCGTGGGTTTCATCTCCATGGCATTTTCAGCCAGCCTGAGTCCTCAGGAACTCCCACTTGAGAGATCTCCATATTTCAGTGCTCCAAGCCTCCCACTCTGTCTCTGCCCCAGCAGCTGGAGATGTTCACCCACCACTGAAGACTTTCTTGGTCTCCTTGTGCAGGTTGGACACGGCAATGCGGGCGGCCAGGATGGCATAGTCGGGGTGCTTGGTGGTCAGCGTGGCTGCAGTCTCTGCGGCCAGAGTGTCCAGCTCCACCGTGGTGACCCCACTGTACAGCCCCTGGATCACCTTCATGGTTATCTGTGCCTGTGAGAGGGAAATGCCCGAGGTCAGGGACCCCCAGTCCTTCAGTTGCCCTCTGGGGAAGAGGGGCCTCACTCCCAGCAGCACCGCTCGCTGTGCATGAAGAGGAAAGCAAATTGAAACACCAAACTGGGAGAGCTGAGAATGGTCACCCGGACAAGGGGACTGTTGGCAAGGGGCAGAGGGTAGGGCTGGATGGGTCTTGGGAATTAGGAATTGTTCCCTGGGAGGGTGGGCAGGCCCTGGCCCAGGGTGCCCAGAGAAGCTGTGGCTGCCCCTGGATCCCTGGCAGTGTCCAAGGCCAGGCTGGACACTGGGGCTTGGAGCAGCCTGGGACAGTGGGAGGTGTCCCTGCCCATGGCAGAGGGTGGAACGAGATGGGCTTGAAAGCTTCTTCCAATCCAAATCTTTCTGGGATTCTGTGTAAGGATGGTTTCCAGGCAATAGGATTGACCAGGCCAGAATTTTTCTGGCCACACCAGAACCTTTGTGAACTGTTGTTACTTTTGCACAACTCGTGAGATTTACAGCCTCACTGGGAACATTTGCACAGGGTTTGGGACAGTTACTGTTGGCCTGGGAAGTTTCTGGCACAAGCAGGTCCAAGTCCCAAAGGAGAAAGTGACCTCCAGGAAAAGAGGTCAGAAACAACTGCAGAATAAGTAAGAATTCAGGGGCACAAGGAGGCAGGAGGACTCAGAAATTCACTCCTGTCCTTAGCATCAGCTCCTAGTCACTGAGGGCAAGTCAGGACACTTTGTGCTCTGGTCACCAAGTCACCGAAGTCCTCCTCCTGCTCTCCATCCCAAAGACTTTTGGGTACAGGACCAATGGCAACTGTTTGACATGTCTGGAATTTCAGACAGGAGAATGGATCAGGACAACTTGGGAGATGGGAAGAGCCTCAACTGGTGACTCCAAATGGCCAGACTGGGTCTGAGACCTGCACTAAAATCTCACACACATCAGTGGATCCAGGCTTTGGAAGGAGAAGCTTCCATGAGTGGGCTCAATGCCCACCCCAAATCCTGCACAGCTCAGAAAACCAAGCAGGGATGTTGCAATGGCAGGGAATTCTGTCCTGGTGTTTGACCAGGAGGAGATCCAGAGCTACTTCCATATGGCATTGCTCCAACCTTGCAGACTGACACTGGGAGTAACCTGCCAAATCCAAAATATGGGAATTGGAGCAACAAAACCTTTTTTTTTTTTTAAGTACCAGAGGCTGAATGGCTTCACCAAGGTTTGAGGGGAAAAGGATCTACCCCAGGGAAAAGAGATTTTCCTCTCCACTGTCTCTGCACCTGGGAAGCAAAACCCCTCTGAACACAAACAGTGAGAACAAACACATTCTGGATGCATTTGCCATGAGTTCATGGAATCACAGAACATTCCGAGCGGGAAAAGACACACAGGAATCCTTGAATCCAACACAGAACACCCTGGGAATTCCTGCCCAGGCTTCCACTTGGCTTTTGCCCAGAATAAAACAGGGTCAGGGCAGGAACAGGGAAGAGTGGGACTCACGGGATCCACAAAGTCGGCGTTGAGACCATAGCAGAGCTTCTGGATGCGCGACGTGATCTTGTCAAACATGACCCGCTCCTGGCGCCCATCTGGGGACAGAGGCACATCACTTCAGTGCCACACCAGTAAGGACCAGTTCAGCACAGAATGTCCCCCCCCCAGACCCTCCCGCAGGGGAATTCGAAATGGGAATCACCAGGGGCAGCCTGCTCAGGTTGGGTCCAGGGAGAAGGGAGGCTCCCCATTCCAGCCCAAAAATTCCCAACTAAAACTGCACAAACCCAATTCCCAGGGGTGGGGACCCAGCTGAGGGTTACCCCCCCCCACCTCGGGTTGGGGACCTCTCCCCTGGCACAAGCACCCCTGGTACCAAAGGGGTGGGACTAAGCCCAAAGCTCCTGCCATGGGACACAAAACAATGAGGGGATCCTATCTTTGCATGTAGAACTCCTCTAAAAGAGAGTGGGACACCCCATCTGCTCCCTATGGGTGCCATGAGGGGGACTCCCAAGGCGAAAGGGCTTTCACCCCCTCACACCATGTGCCATGAGGGATCCCCAAAGCTGAGGGGTTCTCATCCCTCCACGTGCCATGAGAGACCTTCCAAAATGGGGGGAGTCCCATCTGCTTACCCTGGGAGCCATGCAAGGGACCCCCAAAGCAGAGGGAAACCCATCCTCCCATGTGCCACGAGGGAACCCCAGAATGGGGAGGAATTCCCCTTCAGGTGCCACCACCAAAGCCGAGGGGGCCATGCCCTCACAGCGGGTGCCCTGAGCAGGACAGTGCCCCCTCGCCGACACTCGGTAGCATGAGGGACCCCCGAGGAGCGGGGGGGCTCCCTCACAGCGGCGGGGCGCCCCGGGGCGGGGGAGAGCTCACCCCGCTTCACGACGTGCATGGCGGCGGCGGCAGCTCCCTCTCAGTGGCTCTCGGTTCGTCCCGGCTGCTCTGCGCCCGCCGCTTCCCGCGCCCGCCGCTTCCCGCGCGCCCCGCCCCGCTGAGGCCGCCGCCGCCATCTTGCCTCCGGGCACGGCCTCCGCTTCCGCCCCCTTCCCCGAGCGCCAGACCCTCGACGCTGGCTGTCGCCCCTGGAGGACACTGATCCCGTCCCTCATCCCGATAGTCTCCCCGCTTCCCTGCCGGGAATCGCCGCCCCGCCGGGGCACACTGCGAGTCCCGCCCGCTTCAAAGATGGCGGCGCCAGCGCTCCCCCGCCCCGCCGGGGGAGGGGACGAGGGGCGGGACGGGGCCGAGGGCGCCAAGGAGGGGGCCCGCGAGGGGACAAAACACACTCGGCCCAAAACGCCGAAACAGGAACGATGTTGATTCTAATTGCCCTAAATCAAGACCCAGGAGTGAAATGTGTGATGAAACTTTGGATCCCACTGCCCAGGGAGGTGGTGGAGTCCCGGTGCCTGGAGATGTCCAAGGGAAAACAGGACAGGAAGAATCTGAGGCTCTGCTGTGGAGTGGCAGTGGTGCCCTCAGTCGCTGGCCCAGGTGAGAGGAGTAGGAGGGAAAGAGCTGAAATTTCTGTCCCAGATTCAAAAGCAGCAAATCTGCACCTGCAGAGCCTCCAGCCCTGGGTCCAGCATCAGCAGGACCTGGAGTGCTGGAGAGAGTCCAGAGGAGCCACGGAGCTGCTCCAGGGCTGGAGCCCCTCTGGAGCCAGGCTGGGAGAGCTGGGGGTGTTCCCCTGGAGAGGAGAAGGCTCCAGGGAGAGCTCAGAGCCCCTGGCAGGGCCTGAAGGGCTCCAGGAGAGCTGCAGAGGGACTGGGGACAAGGGCTGCAGGGACAGGAGCCAGGGAATGGTTGCCAGTGGCAGAGGGCAGGGCTGGATGGGATCTTGGGAATTAGGAATTGTTCCCTGGCAGGATGGGCAGGACCTGGCCCAGGGTGCCCAGAGCAGCTGTGGCTGCCCCTGGATCCCTGGCAGTGCCCAAGGCCAGGCTGGACATTGGGGCTTGGAGCAGCCTGGGACAGTGGCAGGTGTCCCTGCCATGGCAGGGGTGGCACTGGGTGGGCTTTGAGGTCCCTCCAACCCAAACCATTCCATGGTTCTGCAGTCCTGTGAGGGCTCAGTGGCAGCAGCATCAAAGCACTGCTGAGGTTCCTGTGCAGAACCCAACCCCAAACACCATCAGTTCCTCTCTGATCCTGCTCTGAACATCTCGGGAACAAGGAGTTGTGGCACTTGGGAGCCCAGACTGGCAGGAGAACACCTCGTGTCTATGGTTTGCAGTCTGTGAGATACTTCTTCCCCCGGATCCCACCTGCCCGCAGGGTTGGGCTGAGCCACTCCCACTTTGGGGGGAACAGGAAGAGGAGCCAAATGCGGCACCACAGTGGAAAGTTTGGGGTTTGCACCACAAGAGAACAATTAACCATCAACATGCAAGTTACCACTGGGCTGAGGCTGATCCTGAGAGGCTCAGAAAAAGATCCCAGGGCTCAAAGGGGCTGGAAATGGAGTTTTTTATTGCTTGTGGATGGGCCACTGTCCCTTCCCAGATGAGGGTTTTGGTTCCATTTGGATTCTGATCCAAAATGGCATTGTGGGTTCCTCAGCTCCCAGGTTGGTTGGGAAGGTGCCCAATGCAGCAGGTGAGCCTGGTCCTGCTCAGAGAGAGCCCAGAGAGCCCTCCCCTTAAATACGGGACACAAGGCATGTTTGGGGCTGATCAGGAAATGGGAATAAAGTTGGGGTGGTGTCTGTTTGTCGTGGGTTTGACCCTGGCTAAATGCCAGGCACCTACGACGTTTGCTTTCTATGCTCTCTCCTGCTGCAGCTATGCAGAGGAGAGGAAAAACTAACACAAAACACTGGACTTATGAGTTGAGATAAGATCACTGATAAGGGCCGCACGAGATTCAGGGCAAGAGCAGGCGGGAAACTTAAAGTTGCAAAAAAAAGTGATTTATTAATCTAACAGAGTCAGAGGATAAATTGGAGATAAAAATAAGTTCTTAAGACACCATTTCTTCACTCACCCCTCTTTACCCTCTTAAGGCACCACTTCTCAGCTCACCCCCTCCCTCCTTTCTAACTAACTAACAACTCCCAGGCAGGGGCAGGGTGTGGGGTTTTTCTTAGGTCAGTCCATCGCAATTCTTCTACTGTAGACACTGTTTCTCTATTTGCCCTCTCTCTCT
>VZRL01004754.1:20189-94668 GCA_013397895.1 Origma solitaria
CCATGGGCTGCAGGGGGACCACCTGCTCCCCCACGGTCTTCACCACGGCTGGCAGAGGGTTTTCAGCTCTGGCGCCTAGAGCACCTCCTCCCCCGCCTTTCCACTGGCCTTGGTGCCTCCATGTTGTTCTCCCTCACATATTTTTACCTCCTCCTCCTCCTTCCCCGGCTAAAAAGAAGTGCGTGCTCACATTGTTTTGATTTCTTCTTAAATATGTTTTCACAGAGGCGTAACTAACATCTCTAATTGGCCCAGGTTTCACCAGCAGCATGTCCATCACCTTACAGCCATCAGAGACTGGCTCTGCTGGACATGGTGGAAAATTTCCAGAATCTTTACTCAGGACATGCAGGAGCCATCTTTGTACCCCACCCTGTTCACCGGCAAAAACTGGGCCAGGCAAAACCACCACACTGTTTTAGGGGAAAAAGGGCTACAGAAGGAAAATAATCCCAAATGGCATTTTGGTCTGGTTAGAGCCCAAGCTGCACTCACAGATCTTTGCCCTTGAGTTCTTCTCCTCTGAGTTTTACTCACCTTTTTCTGAAACTAAGAGTAGGTGGAGCAGTTGTTTCACTAGTGAGGCTGAGGGTGCAGAGGAACTCACAGTGCTGCCCCGGCACAGCTTCCGTGGGATCCGACCCAACCACAGCACCAGCGCTGCACAGAGGGACCTGGGGAGGAAACAGAGCCATTTCACCAACTTCCTGAGGCCCTGCAAAGCTTCACCTCCACCCAGCTGTGCTGGAGAGAAGCCCCTGGGCCAGCTGGGCCCTGTGGTTGCTCCTGTTCCCACAGGGAAATGGGGACATTATTCCTGTGCACAGCTCCTGCAGGAGGGGACAGCTGGGGGGGTCGGGCTGTGCTGGCAGGGAACAGGGACAGGAGGAGAGGGAACGGCCTCAGGCTGGGCCAGGGGAGGCTCGGCTTGGACACCAGGAGCAATTTCTCCATGGCAAGGGCACTCAGGCCTTGGCAGGGCTGCCCAGGGAGCTTTGCAGTGCCCATCCCTGCAGGTGTCCCAGCAAGGCCTGGCCGTGGCACTCAGTGCTCTGCGCTGGGGACAAGGTGGGCATTGGGCACAGCTTGGCCTCCATGGGCTGGGAGGGCTTTTCCAGCCTCAGTGGTTCTGAGATTCTGTGAAATTCCCTTGGAGCTGTTTTGTTTAAACCCTTGGAGCCACAGGCACACGGAGCTCACACCAAGGCTGACAGGGACACTGAGCTGACCCCAGCACAGCCACCGCTGGGGATGGCAATGAGGTGTCTGACTGCAGAGCCAGCAAGAGCTGGGCAAGCCTTGAGGGGAAGAGTCAGAGAATCATGGAATGGTTTGGGTTGTAAAGGACCTTAAAGATCACCCAGTGCCACCCTGTGCCATGGGCTGTGACACCTTCCACTGGCCCAGGTGGCTCTAAGCTGGCCTTAGATACTCCCAGGGATGAGGCAGCCACAATTCTTCTCTGTTAAACATGTGCCTGGGCCTCCCCACCCTCACAGGAAGGAATTTTTCCTAATATCCTATCTAGCCCTCCTCTCTTTCAGTTTGAAGCCCTTCCCCCTTGTCCTGGCAGTACTTGTGCTCTCAGTCACCAGGAGCACAGTCCCTGGCAGGATCCTCAGGGAGGAGGCTCTCTCCATTCTCCTGATGAAGATCTCCTGCTTCTGCCAGCCCCGCTGGCTCATCCTGAGTTTTTGTAGGTCATCGGAGTAGGTTCATCCTGAAGATCCTGACAGCTGCGGAGTCCTGCAGCACTCCTGGTGCAGTGGATTCTGGACAAAGCATGAGAATGAGCTGGAGCCTTGGAACACAGCCAGATGTCCCAATCCACCCGGGGTGTCCCCATTCCAACAGGACAAAGGCTGGGCTGCTTCAGGCTTTGAGGGCACGGGGGTGACAGTGGCACTTGGGAGTATCCCTGGGACTAATCCTGCTCTGTTTGAAATCTCACCTCCCTTCCATGCTGCACTGCTGGGGGACACTCCTGGTTCTCAGGGGGTTCCTGCAGAGGAACAGCTCCATTCAGAGGTGACGAGCCACATGCTCCAGGGCAGTGGCAGTGGCCACAGAGAGGCAGGAAAAAGCCCACATAACACTGAAAGACATCCACAATCCCAGAATCCCTGGGGCTGGAAAAGCCCTCCCAGCCCATGGAGCCCAAGCTGTGCCCGATGCCCACCTTGTCCCCAGCGCAGAGCACTGAGTGCCATGGCCAGGCCTTGCTGGGACACCTGCAGGGATGGGCACTGCAAAGCTCCCTGGGCAGCCCTGCCAAGGCCTGAGCGCCCTTGCCATGGAGAAGTCCCCCCTAAAAAGAAGCAGAGGAGGATCAGGAGTGTGCCTCAGCCTCCTTTAGAAGATGCAGATGAACGGAGGAGGAAAAGCTCACAGGAGCAGAAAATGACTCAGTGCCTGCTTGGGGGAGCTGTGGGAGAAATCCTGCCTTTTTCAGGGAGAAATCCCGGCTTTGAGCTCTTCCAGCAGCTGCTTGTGCTGCCGGAGCTGAGCCGAGGCGAGGGGGTGACAGTCTGGCTCCCAGAAAACCCACACCACTGTTCCTGCTCCTGCCTGGCTCTGTGGTGCTCCCAGGGAAGGGACTGGGACAATGGTGACAATGACGAGCGATTCCCAGCGCCGCGGGCAGAGCAGGGACATGTCGGTGCCACCGCCCGCAGGTGCCCTGCGCCCTGCCCGGCGCTGCCAGAGCCGGCTGGACATTCCCGGGATGCGCACGCGGAGGCAGCCGGCCCTAATGGGTGCTAATGAGCGCTAAGGAGCGCCAGGCTAACGAGGAGCCAACCCCAGGGGCTGTGGGGTTGGAGTAAGCGGAAAAGGCTGTGCCGGAGCTTTGCCACCCGGAGAGCCCGGCCTTGGGAACACTGATTTCTCCCATGGAAAATGTGCTTTTCCAGCACGAACTTGGCCAGGCTGAGGCTGCAGGGAGCAGGATCTCCTCAGAGAAGGCTGTTAGGGAGACAAGGTGTACAAAGATGGAGATGTCAGTGCCCTGGAAACACCAGGATGTGCCGGGGGTGCGTCCCATGGGATGGCTGCTGGCTCCCCTTGTGCCATCACCGTCCCACATCCTGGCAGATGCCAACCAGCGATCCCAGTGTGTGTTTAATTCCTTTTCCTGGAAATGTCCTGCACCTCAAAGGGATTTCCTGGGGGATTCTGTGAGCAGGACCTGCTGCCCACGGAGTTGTCACATCTCTTGGAGAGGTTTGGGGGTGGCTGCATGTCCCTGTCCCAGGCTGCCAGCAGTGTCCCCATGGCAGTGGCAATGACAGGATGACCCCGGGGTGGATCCCGCCCCAACAGTGCCTCCCAGGTCAGCTTGGGGCCAGCTCCAGCTCTGCCAAGAAAGCTCCATTTTCTGTGGCCATGGGCTGGGAATGTGCCCACTGTGCCTGTGGAGCTGTAATCCAATTCCCACGGGAGAGGACTCTGCTCACGGTTCAGGGACTGCAGGGCCCCGGGGCAGGGAGCAGGGGGGAGCCGGGATGTCCCACTGACCTGGCCGGGGGTACATCCCCAGGGAACCCTCACCCCCAGCAGGGGTGCCCTGATCCCACCGTGCTGGGAACCTGGGAAGGGCTGCAAGAAGAGACCAGCAGCCAGCGGCTCGTAAAATAGACTACATGCTTTATTGGATTGAAAAGTTTTATGAAATGACCAAAAAAAAAAAAAAGAACCAAAAAATACCCTTAAATCAAGAGTTGGCAGATGCGTCAACAGTTGTTGTTTGGTGGATCCCCAACCCCTTCTCCAGAAGCATCCACAGGTCTCCGCCACCACAAGCAGCTCCAGCCCCGACCCTGCCAGCCCCACTCCTGGGGAGCCCTGCCCGTGACAGCGGGGTGCCCACGGAATTGGGGTGCCCAGGCAGCAGCCCTGGCCACGGGGCTGAGCGCATCCCCCTGTCCCCAGGGAAATGCAGGCACTTAAGTCATTGAGAGGAATTTTTCATTTATCCCAAAGCAACAGTGAAATTGTTTAACTCCCACCTACAGAACAAAAAACACCTTTGTAGCCCTTCCTGAATTGTCAAGACACAAATATATTACTCTGGCATAAAGCAAGGCCTTGAGGGCTCTCGGCACTGAGCCCAGCCTCCTCTTCTTCCCCGCATTGTGCATCTTCCTCTACCTCAGCAGGAGCAGCCCCCTCCCATCCCCGGGGACATGTGGGACAGTGGTTTGGGGGCTGGGGACAGAGGGGGGGATGCGGACAGGGACCCTGGGCTTGGGGGGTCATGTGGTGCCAGGGAGCCACCTTGAGTGGGGCAGGAGGAGGTTTGGGGGCTCCCATGGCAGCCCCAGTGCTGGGGGATGCTCCTGGAGGGAGCTGGGAGAGGGGAGCGAGGGAATGGAGAGAAGCTCAGCCCTGGAGATGGAGCAGGACCCAGGGATGGAGCAGGGCTCATCCTTTGGGATGGAATGGGGCTCAGCCCTGGGGATGGAGCAGGGCTCATCCCTAGGGACAGGCTCAGCCCTTGGAGGGAGCAGGACTCAGACACAGTTGCTGCCCTGAGTGGGGACCCCCTCAAGTGGCCGGAATTGCCATGGGGGACACGCCGAGCCGAGGGCTGTGAGCAGCAGGATGTGACCCACAATGTGCTGAGGGAGGACAGGAGAGTCCCTGGGAGTGGCTCAGGATGGACTGAGAGCCGGGTCAGGCTGTGCTGACCCATGGCACAGGGTGGCACAGCCAGGGACACCCTGCCCAGCATGCAGCCCCAGGGAACAGAGACACTGCCTGTGGGGTCTCCTGCGTCCCTCGGGAGGGCACAGAGTCCCAGCAGCTAGCCTGCTCCGGGGCATGGAGCCAGGACAGCAGGAGGACACTGTCGGGGTCCTGCCACCCAGGCACAGCCTGTCCCCTGCCCTGGAGAGCCCCGCTGTGTCCTGATCCCTCCCCCCAGCCCTGCCCAGCTGGGACAGGGGACACGGGGGCATGGCTCCTGCTCCCGAGAGCCCCCTCCTCTTGGTGTGGATGTGGCAGCTGGGCCTGGCTCTGCACCAGCACCCCTCGGGATGGCCCTTCTCTGTGTCCCTCCTCACCAGGGCCCTCGGGGCACGGTGGGATCGAAGGATCCAGGGGACCAGGGAGGGTGCCTGGGGAAGTAAAGCTGGGGACAGGCATGGGCTGCTCCCCCCCAGCATCCCAACCTTCCCCAGCCCCCCGGCAGAGCAGTGCGGGGACAGCCCCGTCCCCCCAGCCCCCAGGCGGGACGTGGGGACCGGGAGCACACAAGTACCGGCAAGGACAGAGTCCTCCCCTGCTCCTGCATAGCGAGAGCTGCTCAGGAGGGATCCCCCTCCCAGAGGCGTAGCCGTGGGGACCGGGGCGGAAAAGTGACTCGGAGAAATGAGGGAGAACCGCTGCGACCTGAGTCACTCCGGGCAGGGAGTGCGGAGCAGCCGCGCCGCCCCGACCCTCCATCAGCCTGTGCAAAAGTTGGAGGAGGCATAAAAACAAATTAACAACAACAACAATAAAAAATAAAATAAAAAAATAAAACCACATTGAAACCAAACCCAAAGGCTGCGTGGCTGAGCAGAGCAGGAGTAACTGGAAGCCATGCACAGCAAAGCCGGGATCGCAGCAGTCGGAGGGGAGGGCAGGGGCGGCTCTTCTCCCGGGGAGCCGGCGGCGTCGCGGTTTTTCGTCTCGGAGATCAGGAAATAAATAAGTTTAAATAGCTCCTCCCGTGCCGGCGCTGGGGGTGACTCGGGATGCGGAGGGTGCCGGGGCCGCGCTGCGTTCCCAGTGCACGGCCGGCCCCGGGCCCGGCAGGACGCGTCCGGGGGGATCCTCCCCCTACTTCTTGGGCTTCTTGAAGATCTTTAGGGGGAACTTTTTCTTGCTCTGGCCGAGGTCAACCTCGTCGCCCGTCAGGCTGCTGTCCTCGTCCCCCGGACTCTTCTTGGCGGCCAGCTGCGGGATGCGGGTGTTCCTGGCGCCGCTGGGCCGGCAGTCAGAGATGGGGGAGGGGGTGTCGGGGTCGGTGGAGCTGGGGCTGTGCGACCGGGACGAATCCGAGTGGCTGGGCTTGCCGGCCGTCGGGTGGCTGATCTCCCCCAGGCTGGAGGACTTCTCCATGCCGTGGTTCACCATCATCATCTTCTTCATCACCATGGGGCTCTCGGGCAGCCGCTCCTGCAAAGCCGCCAGGGCGGAGGGCTCCCCGTGCCGGCTGCCGCCGTTGGGGGTGGGCGCGCCGGGGCCCGGGGGCCCGGGGACAGCCTCCTCCATGGACCTGGTCAGCAGCGTGGGCCGGGCAGCCAGCAGCTTGGGCGCCGAGCTGGGGATACGCTGGTGGTCGCTCAGGTGCGGGATGGAGGAGTCGGAGTCGCAGCGAGTTAAATCTCTGCGGTGGAGAGGGCGGAGAGAGAGCGCTGTCAGTGCCGGCCCGGCCCGGCCCGGCCCTGCACGCACGGATGGGGCAGCGGCTGAGGGGCGCGGGGTGCGGGGGACCCTCCGGGCTGCGGTGATCCCCGGAGGGGCTTGCAGTGAGCCCTGCCCGCCCGCTCCGCCCCGCCCTGTGTGCCCCCGGGGACAGGGGACAGCCCTGCCCGTGCCAACCCCCCAGCGCAGCCCCTTGCCCCAGCGGGGCTCACTGCGAGCACCCCGAGCAGCGGGGAGGGGACAAGGACACGGAGGCAGGATGGAGCTCACTCCTTCCCCTGGGTCCCAGTGGGAGCTGGGAGCGCTCCCAGCTCGCCCCAGCCCCGGTGTCCCCCCGGAGGGTCCCTCAGCCCTCGCCACATCCGTGCGTGCCCACCGCGCCCCCTGCACACAGAGCCCGCCCCACCCTTCCCCTCTGCCCGCTCGGCCGGGGCCAACCTCTAACCCCGGCGGGAGGAATTAGAGGTTGGGCATTCCCTCGAAGCCATGCCCAGCCCCGCTGCACGTGGTTTGTGCCCAGCCTGTGCCTACCGGTGACGGCCAAGGGGTGCGGGGGGCTCCCGGCCCCTCTGGAGAGTGGGAGGCAGGAGGAAGGGGAAATGACAAGTCACAGCTCACTCCTCCCGCCCGGATCGGTGCTGGCCCCACGGCCCCGGAGATCAGCGCTTCCCATAGACCCCAGGGCAGCGCCGGAGCCTGCCCGGACAGCGGGATGGGTGAGGGGCCCCAGCCCTGCCCCACGCACAGGAGGGTGCTGCGGAATGGGAGGCAAATGGAGAGGAACACAGCGAGGGGGAGAAGCGAAGAGGGGAGAGAAGAGATGGGAGGTGCCGACCTGTCCCTCATCCCAGAGCCCCCCGATCTCTGCTCCTGGCACGGAGCCCTGGACATGGGTCACCAAACCGCCTGGCACTGCACAGGGAGCCCCAGGTCCTCTCCTACGGTTCCACCATCAACAACATCAGCCTGGAGGCAGCCAAAGAGACTGGCAAGAAAAGGGAAAACTTCCTCAACAGAGCTGGCACCTGTGGAGATGTCCAGGCAGAACTGGGGAGATGCTCAGGAATCCTGGACTGGTTGGGGTAGGAAGGGCCCTTGAGGACTAATCCAGTGCCACCCCTGCCATGGCAGGGACACCTGCCACTGTCCCAGGCTGCTCCAAGCCCCAATGTCCAGCCTGGCCTTGGGCACTGCCAGGGATCCAGGGGCAGCCACAGCTGCTCTGGGCACCCTAGGCCAGGGCCTGCCCACCCTCCCAGGGCACTATTCCTAATTCCCAAGATCCCATCCAGCCCTGCCCTCTGCCACTGGCAACCATTCCCTGTGTCCTGTCCCTCCATGCCTTGTCCCCAGTCCCTCTGCAGCTCTCCTGGAGCCCTTCAGGCCCTGCCAGGGGCTCTGAGCTCTCCCTGGAGCCTTCCCTTCTCCAGGGGAACACCCCCAGCTCTCCCAGCCTGGCTCCAGAGGGGCTCCAGCCCTTGGAGCATTTCCATGGCCTCCTCTGGACCCTCTCCAGCAGCTCCATGTCCTTCCTGTGCTAGGTCCAAGGGCTGGAGCAGGTGGGGTCTCACCTGAGTGGGGCACTGGGGCAGAATCCCAATCCCTTTCCTGCTGCCCACGCTGGGGAATCAGCCCAGGACACAGGAATTTCAGGTCCCAGTGCTTGTGGCCAGGGCCTGTGGAGCCTCTCCCCACCAGTTCCAGGTCCTTGTCCCCAGGGCTGCTCCCACTCCGTTCTCCCTCAGCTGTGTTTGTGCTGGGATTGCCCCGACCCAGGTGCAGGACCTTGCCCTTGGCCCTGCTGAACTCCATGAGGTTGGCACAGTGCCACCTCTCCAGCCTGTCCAGGTCCCTCTGGATGCCCCATCCCTTCCCTGAGGTGTGTGACACAGCACCCAGCTCTGTGTCATCGTGTGGGGCTGCTCTGGATCCCACTGTCCGTGTCACTGATGAAAATGTTTCCAGCGCCGGTCCCAGTCCCGACCCTGAGGAAGGCACTCCTCACTGCTCTCTCCACAAAAAGTGATGGCACACACAGAGCTAGAGTCCCGGCTGTCCCAGCACGGGGAGGTTGTACAGGCAGGGAAGATTCTCCTGGTACTGGAACAAGTGTATTTTAAAAAAAACCTCATGGAGTAAAGTCTGGCCCTCGTTCAGCAGCTCCACAGGAATGCAGGGAGGAAAAGGTATCACGAGACCCCGTGGATGGCTGGGATACAGCCACGGATCCGCAGCGGGAGCTCAGCTGTGGAGAACACCTCAGCTCTTCTTTTCCCCAGAGCCCTGGGCACTGCTGGCATTGTCCTTGTCTTCACACACCGAGCTGAGCCCGGCCAATGTCCGAGCGCTGGAGCCACATCCCGGGTGAGCAGGCGGGAGAGTGGAACAATCCGGATGGTCTGAAATACACAGCTATTCTGAGTGAGCAGCTGGAGCCCCTCCAAGGGAGACAACTGCCACGGATCACATGTGTGGAGCCACCGAACTCCCAAGGCCACCAGCAGATACTGCAGAAGGTCACTGCCTGCCATGGCTGGTGGCCCATGGCTGTCACAGGGATAACTGGGCCTTGGGGACAGCAGCAGCCATGGAACATGGTGGGGCTGAACATGGGTGTGTTGGAGCTGACTCCCAAAACACAGACACACCAACACACCTGGGCTGGGAGACCTCGGGATGCTGCCAGTGCCTGCTGATGGAATGTCACTGCCATCACAACCTCCAACTCCTTTCCTTTAAGGAATTCAGGAGTCTCCTGCTCTTCCTGGATGTTTCTGGCTCGTGGCTTACCACATCTGCAAAGGGGGAATTTTTGCTGGGCATTCCTGCTTGGACACTCCTCTCCCAGGAAAGGTAGCAGAGGCCACTGCCGGAACATGCTGAGCCATTGTTGAGATGCTGCCAAGGTCAAACACCCACTTCCAGAGGTTTATTTCCTCCACAAATCCCTGGGAAGCGCCCCCTTTCCAGGAAAACAAAGCAGACTTTGGCCACAGGGATTGGCACCAGATCGATGCCAGGAGTGGCCAGCTCTGGATCCCGGCAGAGTCGGGATAAGGAGCGAGGCTCTGGGGCAGAACCTTGGCATGGGATTGGTGCTGGTCAGAGCCAGGATCAGGGACAGGCAGGATCATATCCTCCAGGAATGCAGTGCTTACTCTGGACTCAGGTCATGGAGGAGGTGGGAGAGCCCCGAGGGACCCCGCGTGTCCTGGCTGGGGATGGAGGTACAGCAACACCCGCTCCCCTCACATTCCATGTCCTAACTCCACCAAAGAATCTTCTTTCCCATGAAATCCTATCCAACCCTTCTGGCTGCCACAATCCCACAGGGATCCAGGTAAGGGTTGGTGAAATAAATCCTTTAAAACAGCAAGAGAGTGGCAAATACAGCAGAAAAGGGATTTTTTAAACTGAGGAGACTTCAAGGATGCGTGAAGAGGGCGAGGCTTCCCTGCTGAGCTTTGGTGAGCCGTTCCCTCTCCCACAAATCCTGCAGAGTTTTCAATCCAGAAGGGATGAAAGCAAACCCAGGGCACTGGCAGCATGTGGAGAAAATGATGACAGCAGATGGAGAGCCATCTTCTGCTCCAGGAGGATTTTCTTTGCAGAGAGCAGACGCTGGGAACCTGATCCCAGGACAGCTGGTCCTGTGCCATGGGAGGTGTGACAGCAGTGGCTTGGGCAGGGCCTCGGTGACACCACAGCCACTGTGTCACCTCCTGGGACTGCTCTCCCCACAGCACAGGGTCCAGGGGCATCCAGAGTGATTTGGGGGCCCATGTACCTATCCCTGGTGTAGCTGTTCCCTGTGATCCTCTGCCCTGGAGCAGATCTGCCACCACCACGTGGGTCCCACCTCATTGGAGCCCCAATTTATCCCTCTGGGCTCATCCAGAGGGACTGAAGGAGCTGATGCCTATGAGCACACAATTCCCAAACATTCCAATGGTCGAAGCTAACCCTCCTCATCCCCAATCTCTGCAGCTGTAACTCAGGAATATACTCCTGTAGGCTACAGGGAAGATCTGGTGCCACCAGCACCCAGCAGAGCAGCAGCAGTGCCCACCCTGCTGTGCCAGGCTCCGGGGACATCCCGGCACAGGACACACGCCAGGGACAATGCAAGGGACACCTGACAGACAAGGACACCCAGCACAGACACAGGCACCTCCTGCACTCCTACCGTGGCACCCACGGGCTGATTTTGGGAGCTGAACACCAATGGCTGGGAACTCCTGCTGGGATTTTCTTCAGCCCTAGATGAGCCTTTTCCTGGTGGTTTTCAGAAGGAAGTGCACAACAGGGGAGACAAGATTCCCGGGATCGCACTGGCTGGGCCAGAGACAGCAAGAGGAGCAGATGCTCCTGAGTCCATGCCGGGACAAGAGGAAAAAGCATTCCTAGGATACTGCTGTCATCCCAGATGAGGATCGGCCAAGGCCTGGCCGGTATCCCACTGATTTCCATGAGGATTATGCTCCCGAACTGTTATGGCACATTTTCAAGAGGAAAAGTTCTCCCAGGATGTAGCTGGCCTTGATGGGATGGATCCCAGGAAGAGACCTCCAGAGGAAGTGTTCCTGTGGAGCAGCAGGAGCCCCTGGCAGCTCATCCCTCCTGGGAACCAGGAATCAGCAGTGGACAGGGAAATACCTGGAGCCAGAGCCTTCCTGCATCCCAGCAGCGCTCACTGCTGCTCTCCACGGATCCGGGCACACCGACACAGACCCACCCTGTCACCTGTCTGAGGCAGGATGGATCTGCTCCCACCTGCGCTCCCTCCCGCCCCACCAGCACCCACCCGAGCGGGGAGGGAAGGAGGGAGAGGAGATGGGGATGGCAAACAAAAGAAGCGGAGAGCGAAGCATGGAGTAAGGAAAGCCTGGAGTACAGAAGCCTGGGAGTGGAGGAGGAGGAGCAGGGGAGGAGCAAGAGGAGGATGGAGAACAAACACCTGTTTTTCCCTGGCCCTGCAACCCATGAGGGATTTCTCCAGCTGTTCCCACTTGGGTCCAGCCCAGCACAGCCCAGGAGCCACGCTGGGTGTGCTCCCCCAGCCCACGGAGCCCTCGCTGCCTCATTCCTCCCTGCCCTCGGCTGCCAGGCTCTGCACCTGTGCGTGCGGCACCAGGGCTCCAAGGCTTTTCCTAAGGCAAATTCCCAAACATGCTGTGGGGCTGAGCTTGGCACAGCCTCAGTGCAAACCCAACAGCAGCTTCCTCCCTTCCACCCAGCAAGAGCTGTGAATTACTCATTTCCCTGGATTCCTGACTCTCTCCCTTCCCTGTACTTTGGCTGCCACCTCCCTTCCTGGTTGGAGAGGGGCTTGGGCATGGAATTTGGTCCTACACTCCCATCTCCATCAGTTTTATCCACCTGAGGCAGGCACTGGCAGCAGAAACCTCTGTGCACACACATCCCCCTCCAGCCCCTCTCCCCCCGATCCCGCAGCCACCTCCGGCCCGGAACCGCTCTGACCTTATTGGCGCTGGATCCTCTGAAGCCAATTGCAAAAGAGAAGCAAAGAGTGAGGAGTTGAGGGAAGCGTGTCCCTGCCAGGATAACCCCAGCAGGATTCCGGAGACAGCGATCCCCAGCCTTTCTCAGGGAGGGGGGCAGCTCCTTGGAGATGGTCTCTCCCGTGAGCTCTCCCCAGCTTTGGCATCTGCTGGATGTGGGGGAGGCTAAGGAGCTCCAGCAGCCCCCACAACCAGGGGGGCACATTCCTTCTACCAAGGGAGCCAGGAATCTTTGGGGTTCTGCTCTGGTCCTTGGAGTGACTCCCTGGAAGGCCTTTCTGAGCCTCCCCAGCTGTCCTGCCTGCCTCCCTGGGAGGCTGCGGAGCACGAGGGATGTATGGAAAGTACTCCAGGACTAGGAATATCAAGGAGGAGCAGCAATCCATCGGCCCAGCAGTGGTGCTTTTAGGGATGCATCAAAGCAGCATCTGCTAATGATGCAGTTGGATAAAACAATTAACAGTGACAAGACACATCTCTGGGCACCCAGCTGTTCATTCCACTGCTGGGATGGGCAGGGATGGATGAGGTGGGGGGAGCCGCCTGCTCTGGTGCAGCTGGAGCAAATCCCAGGTTCTGACTCCATCACTCACCCTGCAGCACTGTTTGCCACAGGAGCAGGGAGGGGACAGTCCTGCTGTCACCCACTGGTGACCAGCTGGGCTCTGACCAAGGGGAGGCCCCCACTTATTCCCTCCTAATGACCTCTGGCACCGTCCCCTTCCCTCTCTGGGGTCCCCACGCCAGATCCTGTTTGCCACTCTCAGGGGGTCTGCAGGACTCAGGCTTTGTCCTGGGCAGGAATTCCATGTGTCACGGGCCTCAGGTGGAAATAAATCACATTTAAACAGCTCTTTTGGACACAGGACCTGAGCCCTCCCTCCTGCAGAGTCAGGGAGGCCAATGGAAGCAGGGACCAGCAGCATTCCCAGCTTCTACCAGTCCAACTGGGACAGCTGCAGTTGAGCTCCCACTGGTAGGAGATAATTAATTACACTGCTTCTCATCATCCCCAAACAACCATTCCTGAATTAAATGAGATGCTGCTCTTTAATTCTCCATCATGGAGCAGGTGCAGGAATTTCCCCCTCAATATTCCAGACTCCAGAATGTGCCTGGGGCTGCTCAGCTTTGAGACACACGGGGCAGGGAGGGGGTGGAACATCCAAACCAGAGACTGTGTGAACAAGGCCAGGAGAGATCCCAGCACCTGAGGGCAGAGGGACCCACAGGCAAAGGGTAACGGGACGGCGTGCTGGGATGGGTGGAGATGTGGTGACTGGGAATGCCGTCCTGCCTGGATAAATAATGGTGGAAGGACATTTCCCTTATCCTCTGCCTCACCCAGAGACTCCCAGCCTCCTCCCAGCAGTCCGCTCCTCAGCACTGAGGATTAGGAGACTATTTTTAATTTTGCCAAGGAGAAAGCATGGAATAGAGATGGAATGACCTGCCCAGGGCCACAGGCAGCACCTGTGGATTCCCTGGTCCATCACAGCCTTCCCACTGCCTGCATCGAGTGCCTGGGACACCGCAGGCCACCAGCACACACCCCACTGCCCCCGAGCCCAGGGGATCCTGCACCTGCAGGGACCCAGCGCCTTGGGACTGGCTGCATCCGTGACCCCACGGGACGGGGACATCCGGGATCTTGCTCAGACGAAAGCCACCCGAGGAACCTGACCCTGTGCTTGGGACACAGAACATTCCTGACCTGTCTGGGCCCCCCGGAGCATCCAGGCAGGATTCCTCCTGCTTCTCCCTACTGCCAGCACAGTGAATCAAGGCAGCTTTGGGATTTAGGGATAGAAGGTAACCATTCCCTGGGATCCACCAGGTCTGCAAAGAGCCAACTGAAAGGGACCAAGCTAAAGCCAACTACAGAAGCTCTAACTCCCTCCTCAGACATTCCTTAGCAAAACCAGCCCCCATTCCTCATCCCTACCAGGCCACAGGCGGGATCACTCTGAAACACATTCCTGAACTGCTGCTTCAGCACCTCTGGAAACTAGCCCAAATTTCTCCAACTGCTGCCTTGTGGTCCCCCGTGCAATTCCTTTTGCAATTCACTTGTGAGGACCCCAGGGAAGTCCAGGCCTTAAATTAGGTCAGGTTTGGTGATCGGTTGTGTTACTTCCTCACATCCCCTTGTTTAGGGAATGCCAAGCACTGGGGAATTCTCATTTGCTCAGCTACAGTGAAACAACAGCACAGCACCTTGGGAGTGCCCCCACGGAGCTCACGGGTGTGGGGATGGCGCACGGAACCCTCCTTAGAGGCTCCAGCGGCACGGGAGAGCAGCAGAAGGAACAAACGTGGATAAATCATGGAATAAAGCCCCGAAAGAAAAGGGCAGGAGGAATGTGGGAGAAAGAGCACCCGAGCAAGTGTCAGCTCTGAGGCACGGCAGGCAGGAGGCAGCTAGAAAAGAAACAGCAATATACCCAAAGCTCCCAGTGCGACAGCGAACTCCAGAGGTGACATCAGGAGGGGGCAGGTCGGGGATGGAATCCATCTGGAGGAAATAAGAGGTGGTGTGATGGTAATAGATAGGGTGGACATGGCAAGCAGGAGCAGGTGCAGTGGTGGTGGATGAGGAGCAGGAGGTGGAGGAGGTGGAGGCAGGCGATGGGCTGGAGCCGGGCAGGTCGGAGCTGAAGGACTGTCCGGAGGTGAGGCTGTGCATTCGGCGCAGGGACACTCGGCCCGCCCGGAACGGGGCCACGGGGCCCGGCTCGGGCTGCCCCGGCACGTGACTCTCTACCAACCTCTGCGATCCGTGGCCGTGCTGCGGCTCCACCAGGCGCTGCCGGACTGTGCTGGGCAAGGCCGGAGCTGCAACGAGACAGGAGAGCGCTGAGGGCACAGCCTGGCAGCCGGAGCTCTACTGGCACTGTCCTGCCAACACCAGCCCTGTCCCACCGCTCCTGTCCCATCGGCACCATCCCACCAACACCATCCCTGTCCCACCGCTCCTGTCCCATCGGCACCATCCCACCAACACCAGCCCTGTCCCACCGCTCCTGTCCCATCGGCACCATCCCACCACTACTGTCCCACCACTCCTGTCCCACCAGCACCATCCCTGTCCCACTGCTCCTGTCCCACCAGCACTGTCCCACTGGAACTGTCCCACCAACACCACTCCTGTCCCACCGGCACCATCCCTGTCCCACCATCGCCATCCCACCACTCCTGTCCCACCGGCACCGTCCCACCACTCCTGTCCCACTGGCACCATCCCACCACGCCTGTCCCACCACTCCTGTCTCACCGGCACCGTCCCACCACTCCTGTCCCACTGTCCCTGTGCCACCAGCACCGTGCCACCTCGTGCCAGCAGTTAAAGCCCGTTTAATGCAGAAGCAGCTTTAAGCTGGTGCTGAGCATGCTGGATTAATGCCCAGCCCATGGAAAATGCCAGCATTCCTGATGTAGGTGCCTCTGAACACCTTATCTGAGCATCTTGCCTGATGCAGAGTGGCTGTGTGATTCATCCCACCCGTGATTCATCCCACCCAGAGCTGCCGCCCGGCTCCTGGAGAGCCAAGAACTGGGCACTGCCAGGGCATGGGCCATTCCACCCTCACAGACATCTCATGGTTCCAGTGCTGCTGCCTGGGTGGGACCTTCTCAGCCCAAAGCAGGAGCCCCAGGTGGGCAGGGCAATGTTGGCACCTAAGGCACTGCTCCAGGAGCTCAGCTCTGCTCCTCTCCCATCACCATCACACCGGGGCAGCACCAGGAGCACAGCACCGGCAGCACGGAATCCTACAGGAGATTGGGCTGGGAGGGACCTTAAAGTTCATCCCATTACACCCCCTGCCATGGACAGGGACATCTTCCACTGTCCCAGGCTGCTCTAAGCCCTGTCCAACCTTGGACACTGCCAGGGACGGGCAGTTCCCTGGGTGGTTGAAAATACTGGATACTGGGAAGAAACTCTTCCCTGGGAGGGTGGGCAGGCCCTGGCCCAGGGTGCCCAGAGCAGCTGTGGCTGCCCCTGGATCCCTGGCAGTGCCCAAGGCCAGGCTGGACATTGGGGCTTGGAGCAGCCTGGGACAGTGGCAGGTGTCCCTGTCATGGCAGGGGTGGAACAGGATGAGCTTTAAGGTCCCTTCCAACCCAAACTTTCTGGGATTCATGCCTGATTCCTCCATGCCTGAACTGATGACTCTGGTCCCCGAGTGGCCTCACCTTCTCCCAGCCTGTTCCATGACTACTGTGACTGATCAGAGACACTCAATCTGAAAAATATTCTCTGGTTGCCAATTCCCCTTGGTTTGGGGAACCACATAGGAATGTCTTTTGGAACCCTAGCACTGACTCATGAACTGCCTTCAAAGCTCCTCGGGATCCCTCCAGCCCTGCGACCACACCTGGCTGGAACTGGAGCTCAGCAACCCCTGAGCACCTCCCTGTGCCCTACATCTGCCCCAGGGTCATCCCAGAGCCAGGGGAGGCCCCTTCACCTGGCCACAGCCTTGGGAATGCTCCCCTTCATCATGGAAAACCGGGGATCCCAGGGCTGCACCCCCATCCCGAGCCAATCTGGGTACTTCATTCCCTTGCTGTCACTCCACACAAGATATTCCTCCTTTGGCAGGAGATAAGGTGTTCAGGATTGTTCAGGATTTCTTATGTGCATAAGAAATTAATGTAAAAATATGTTAAAAAGATGCAGAGACAGGAAAGCTCAGAAATGGAGGAGGAGGAGGAGAGCTCCTTTGGGAATGGAAGAACCAGCAATCCCTGCTCTGAAAACTCCCAGCTGGACACACAGGGCTCCGCTGGCAAAATGACTCGAGACTGAAGGATCCACAGGGATGTTATTTCCAGTGGAAGAAGGAATAAGAAGGAGTAATTCTGGCAAGTTGGCTGTTTCCACATCCCCAAGGTGAATTCCAGTCTTTCCTACCATTCAGGTTTGCTGCTCCGTGTTTCCTATGCTGCCCATCCATGAACCTGGAATTTTACACCATCCACCTTCTATTGCAAGATTTTTTTTTCCACTCCAGAGCTGCAATTCCAGTTTGGGAATCTCCTTGTGGAGGGCTCCCAGGGATCCAACTGCAGAGTAACTCACTGGAGGATGGGTTTCTGCTACAGGTTTCTCCTTCCCTTGGGCCACGCTTTTTTCCCTAAGAATTCCCTGTCTTTTTTCCTGGTGCTCCACCCCTCATTTACCAGCTCAATACTTCCCACCTTTGCAGTCTCCTTCTCCAAGAACTACCCTGCAGTGAGCTCCGGAGCACCGACTGGGACCTGGCTTCCCAAACCCACCACTTCCCTCCAGACACACGTTTTACCAACATTTCCCAAACCGCCTGCCCAGCATCCCAAGGAAAAGCCTTCCTGCATGGCCGAGGCTGGCACATCCTCCTCCTCTTCCTCCATCCCACGACAGCCACTGCTCCCAAAGGGAAGGCTTCCAAAGGCCCGGAGGCTGTGCACCATCCCCATGGCACTGGGGCACCAAGGGATGGGTTTCCCCAAGAGCTGGAGCTGCTCAGTTTATTGAAGGGAACACGGCACAGCATCAGCAGCACCTGTGGGGAGGGATGGGGCAGCGGGGGAGGAGGTGGGATGGGACAGGGAATGTTGTCACCTCCTCCTGGCCTCACTGGGTCCTTCACCTCCACCTCAGGGGTGAAATGGTATGAGTCCAACCCTCCAGATTCCCCAACTGCACCCAGGAGCATGTGGGAGCTGTAGCTGAGATTCTTCTTCATCCCACCAGACTCTTCCCGGGGTTAGTACAGCTGGTGATGGCTCAGTGAGGAGTAAATACATTCATTAGTTCCCGTGCCAGAAAGATGGAAAATTGGTGGATGTATTTTAGTCCAGAAAAGGGCCAGAAGGCAGAATAAAAAAATGAAAATATAATTGAAGAGAACCAAACCAGGGTATTTCCAGAGGGACTGATCCTCCGAGGACAGCGAGGAGCGGTCGCTGAACCTGCGCCCGAAAAGCCAGGCTGCATCTGGGGGGGGCAGCCAGGTGGGACAGGAGAGAGAGAGATGGGATTTACTGGGAGAAACACCATGGGTCCTCAGCAACATGTCTGGGCAGGAGAAACTCAGCACTGCTCTCCTGAGGCAGGGTTTGTACACGACGGAAAAAATCCTACAGGGAAAGGCACCCCTGCTCTGAGAATCTGAGTGTCCAGTGCTCGTGACAGGGTGTGTCACGTGCAGGGAGATGGGCAGGCAGGAGGGTGGGCAGGCAGGTGGGCAGCTGGGCAGACAGGTGGGCAGGCTCTCTGCCCAGCTCTGGGATGATGGAACTGGAAGCACTCCCTGGAAATGTCTCACTCGAGGCATCTCGAGCGTGAAGAAGCTGAGGCTGACATCAGGGCTGAAGGCTCACGCCTGGCCCAGCTGAGGTCCTCAGGTGTTACCTGGGAGTGTCCCAAATGTCCCTGCCATCAGTGCCCAGCTGGGGCTGTGCCAGGGAGCTGGCCAGCTCCATCCTGATGGTGATGGCAACAGCAAAGAGCAGGAGGTCACCATTCCCCGAGGCTTCAATGTCCCCAAGCACAGCCGATCCCACCAATCTCCAGCTCCAACCCCCACATCTGCTGAGCCCTGGGAACACACAGGGACCCCCATTCCTCCTGCCCTCACATGAATTGTCCAAGTTCTGCCTCCCCCTGGCCCCTGCTCTGAGGTCCCCCTCAGTACCTGTCTCCAGACCTTCCCAGCACCAAAACCGAGCCCCAGGTCTGAGGGGACATGGCCATGGCGCACAGGGCACCTCCTGCAGCACACAGTGCCAACCCTGAGACTCTTCTACTCCTCTGAACAGCTCTGGCTTGGATTGAATCCTCCAGAGTTGCTCAGAGCAGCTGTGGCTGCCCCTGGATCCCTGGCAGTGTCCAAGGCCAGGCTGGACATTGGGGCTTGGAGCAGCCTGGGACAGTGGCAGGTGTCCCTGCCATGGCAGGGGTGGCACTGGATGGGCTTTAAGGTCCTTCCAACCCAAATCACTCTGTGATTCCATGATTCCATTAAAGTGTCCGAATTGGGTGCTGTGCCTTGGCCAGGTGCTGCTCCTGTGCCGCCACATCCCTGACACTGCTCTTCAGCTGTCCCAATCTCTTGTGCAGTAGCTGGAGATGGGAAAGTGTTTGGAAAATGCCCTTTTGAGAGAAGCAAGGCAGGATGTGGGCCAGTTAAAGGCAGGACCAGCAGCCAGGGCTGAGTGCCAGCTGCTGCAGAGAGGGTGACAGTGTCACTCAGCCCAGGAGCTCGGCAGCTGGGGGTGTCACAGGCACAGGGTGATCCGTGCTCAGCCCTCCTCCACAGGATCTGGGCTCAGGGCAGGGACAGCCACCCTGGGAGCTGATGCTCTTTGTCACCACCAAAGAGGGACGGGAGGGCCTCCTGGGTGACCACAAGCCCTGCACAGAGCTCGGGAACTGGGGAGGGGGGGGTCCAGCCTCTGCTCCAGGGAATGTTTAACAGGTCCCTGAGGCGGCAGACTGCTGCTCCCACCTGGAATAGTGCAGGATGCAGGCCTGTGCCTGAGAGGGGGCAGCTTTGAGTCCTTTAAATCCCAAAAAAGTGCTCAGGCCAAGGGGATATCGGGATAACCCCTCTTGCTGTCTCACTGCTGCATCTGCCCATGCCTTTGGTTGGGATTTTTGGTAAATGCTTAAATCACTGAGTTGACCAGACCAGCACAGCACAGACAGAACAAAATAATTAATAATTTCTAAATTACCAGATCTGCTGGGATAAACAGGTTCCAAGCAACCCCAGCAGTGGGGCCTGGCCCGTATGGATGCTCCTGACCCTGATGGACCAACTATGTTCTTTGGGCATGGAAAACCCAACCTGGACCAATGAATCCTTCTTCATGCAGGTGAACTACAAATGCAGGTGTGCTCTGTGTCACAGCCCCCAGCCCCAGCAGGCACAGCCCCCCATTCACAGGGAGCACCCAGACACAGCCACAGCTCCCAGGGATCACCCAGAGCTCCCCCATTCCCCGGGCTCACGTACATTGGATGGACATGGGCGACACGAGCTCCTCGTCCAGGTCATCCACGTCATCGGTCATGATGAAGTGGGAGGGGTTGGGCCGGGGGGTGCCCATCCAGCCGGGGTCGATGTTGAGGGCCGAGGCCAGGGAGTGGATCCCGGGATTGTTGACAATCTGGAAGCCGCACAGGAGCTCGATCTGCTGCCAGCGGTGCAGCCGCTCCCGCAGCGCCGCCGTCACCTCGCTCAGCGCTTGTCTGGGGACAGGGACACACAGGGACAATGGAGCAATGAAGGGAAACACCCCCTAAATCACCCGAAATGGAGTCCACGGGGTCAGCTTTGGATCCTGAAATTTGAGACATTCTTCATTCCAATTCCAAGAATACAGGAATTAAAAAACACAGCAACAGCTGAAGTATCCAGGAAAAATAACAAGGGGGAATGGTTGCCAGTGCCAGAGGGCAGGGCTGGATGGGATCTTGGGAATTAGGAATTGTTCCCTGGGAGGGCAGGCAGGCCCTGGCCCAGGGTGCCCAGAGCAGCTGTGGCTGCCCCTGGATCCCTGGCAGTGTCCCAGGCCAGGCTGGACATTGGGGCTTGGAGCAGCCTGGGACAGTGGCAGGTGTCCCTGCCAGGGCAGGGGTGGCACTGGATGATCTTTAAAATCCCTCCCAACCCAAACTATTCCATGATTCCATGACAATCCCTTAAGCATTCTGTAGCCTCCTGAAACCTCATTTTGAGAGAATGTTTAATTGCTCCACATAACTGTGATCCCTTGTTTCTCACAGGTAAAATTAACAAGTTATCGACGAAGAGGAGCAAATCCAACCCCAGGTCACTAAGGACAACAGAAGTTCAGCAAAATGAGCCTCAAAGCCCTGCACAGGTGAGGACACTCCCGCCTGGGACAGGAGAGGGATGAAGAAGGAGGTAGGGATAAGGGAGGAGCTGAGCAAACACTCACTTTGCAGTTAAGATTTTATGATCGACATCATCCAGAGAGGAGCTGTGAGCAACATGGAATGTCCCAAAAAGGGTGTTTCGCTTCTTTTTGATCTTTTCAGCCTGGAATATCAACAGAAAAAGGTCACAGGAAGAAGAGAACGTGATGTTTTCTCCAGGACATGAACATCCTGGGTGGGCTGAGACAGGAATAGTCCCTGCAGCTGCCTGCACACGTGGGAATAGTGGGAATGGCGTTACTGAGGAATGTTATTCTCCCTGGCACGGGGGTGAGGAATTCACAGCAGCAAGTAGCAGGTTGGGGATTTCATGCTCCCTTCTCCCAGTTTCCCAAAAATCAGAGGGGACTGAACTGAAAAGAAGGAACTTTCAGGGCAGGGGTGGATTCCCCATCCCCTGGAGGGATTTCACAGGCCAGTGGATGTGGCACATGGGGACATGAGTCAGTGGTGGCCTTGGCACTGCTGGGGGCACAACTGGACTGGAAGGTCTCCAAGGGCTTCTCCAACCCAAACCATTCCAGGATTCCATGAATCAGGTACCTCACACAGTGAAGGGCTCTCCTAAAGCCAAGAGTAACCACCAAACACACCCTGGGAGCGCCCAAGGGGTGCTGGGTTGGGGCAGATTCTTGGTTTGAGGTTGGGTTTGTGTCACTATATCAAAAATTAATGTCTATGCCCAATGCTCTTCAGTTCCCAGCTCCAGAGGCATGAACCTGGGACCTAGGGAAGCCAAGGACATGGATGCAAGAACTGACACAGCCAAAGGAAAACCGTTGGAATGTTAAAATGTTCCCAATAAAAGCAGATTACAGCAGACAGAGTTTCCCCTCCTGCCAGCCCTGCTGGCTATGTACGGCCACAGAGACAAGGACGTGTCCCAACAGCTCCCTGGGCTCATCCCTCGGGGCTGGCACACAGAATCCCAGATTGGGAATGCAGCGATGATTCACCGCACGGATCTCAGGATTTCATTGCCTGTGCATGTTCATCACCTGGAGCAGGGACTGTGCTGGAGAGGTGCAAAGCCTCCTGCCAAGTACCCAGGGCAGCAACGCCTGTCCCACAGCTTGCCAGGGCTCCAGGCTCAGACAACGCCCAGGTCAGGACCTCCTGCCCTGAGAGCCCATGGCTAAGGAGCATCATCCTCATCCTCATGCTCATGCTCATCCTCATCCCCATCCTCATCCCCTGCTCACACCTCGTTTGTGCTGCACTTCTACAAGATGCAAATTTAAAGCATGAAAAGAGAAACTGCCCTTGAGCTGAGGGCAGGGCTGGATGGGATATTGGGAAGGAATTGTTCCCTGGGAGGGTGGGCAGGCCCTGGCCCAGGGTGCCCAGAGAAGCTGTGGCTGCCCCTGGATCCCTGGCAGTGCCCAAGGCCAGGCTGGACATTGGGAGGTGTCCCTGCCATGGAATGAGATGAGCTTTAAGGTCCCTCCCAACCCAAACCGATCTTGGACTCCATGAAACAAAGAAGATGCAGAGAAATCAACTCTCGAGGCTTCGCTCCACAACCCTTCCCTGAGGGGCTCAAGGAGGCTCCCCATAGACTCGAGGACGCCCAAACTCTCACCCCTTCCTTGGCCACCAGCAGCTGCTTCTCGGCGTTCTGCTTCTTGATGTTGTAGTACTGCACCTCCACCTCGTGGGTCAGCTGCAGCCACTTCTGCAGGGCCTCGGGGGCGGCCCAGCTGCAGTGTGACTCCAGCTCCTTCTCCGCGTTCTTCAGCGCCATCCGCACCTGGGGAGAAGTGCCGGGACACCATGGAGCAGCCGAGGGGACACAGCCCTCCCGAGCTCATCCCCACCTCTGCTGCCAAGCTTGCTTTCCAAGAGCCAGGAAAGAGGGAAAAAGTCTCCAGGCAGCTTCATCTTAGTCATGGCAGCAGGAAAAGTCCTCTGGAGGAGCGGTGGCATCCTGGGGACTGCAAGAGAGGAGCCACCCCCGTGCCAGGCTGCTGCTCCAAGCACCAGAACCACCCCTGGACGATTCCTGCCACCCTACAACAGAGCTCCTTGCTCAAGAATTCCCAGCCAGCACCATGCCGTGCTCCCTCTCGACCCCTCCGTGTCAGCTCCTGTGCCACAAGCTGCAGGAACACCCTCTGGAGCCAATGGCACGATGCACGAGGCTGTTGAAAGGGAATTGGGCTCCTGGTGATGATACTCAGGGGGTTTACTGCAGCCTCTAGAAACGTCTGCAGAGCTCCCTGCCTGTGTGTAAATCCCACGGATCCTCCTGCGGAGGCAGAATCCCTGACAGGACCGTGCAGGCGATCCCTGCCTCACCACAGCTCTGAGCCAAGCCCAGGGAGCTCGTCAGGAGACGACCTCCACAACGGAGCAAGTGAGAAAAGTATTTAGACACAAAACATGTGCTGCTGGTCAGGAAAAGAAACAGCCTGACTGAGTCAGCCATTCCTGGGGTCTCTCCTTCCACCCCAGCCCAGGCTCCTCCACACCCTGACATCCCTCGGAGATTCAGGATTAGAAGGGAATGGATGAAAGCCACTTGAGGACACTACAGCCTCACAGAAAAGCCTTTAGTGGTGGAGATCATCGAGAATTAACTCCTCCCTTCCAGGGCCCACCATGTGGAGAGGCTCTAACAGCCTCGGAGCCTGACACAAGCCCTGCAGACAGGGAATGTGTCCCACATGGGAGCAGCGGAAGGATGGGAAGCGCAACCCCAGGACAGCACACTCCAGGGATGGGACAACTGTGCTGCCACAGCACCTCAAGCTCGGGGGGTGGGGTGGTTTCACACTGCACAACAGCTTTGCCTCCCACCCAAAGCACCTCCCAGAGCTTTCCCTGCTCCTGCACATCCCAGCCCACGGGCACAGCCCTTTCCCTCACAGCGGTGGGCGGATGAAGAGAAGCGTTTCTGTCAGGGATTGCTCAGACTTGGAGCTCTTCCCTTGATGTGTTCTTTAACTCAATCACATCGCACCGAGCCTGGCCCGGGGTGGGGTTTAGGGAGCCAAGAGCCCTGGGGTAAAGGCAAATACTCTGAAATTCCCTATTTTATCCGGAAGGATGGTCCATCAAGGAGCAGCCCCGAGGCACCACACACAAAAAGTCAAACACTTCTACCATCTGTGTGTGATTTACAGCTGTTCAGTATAAAATTGCCTATATCTGTCCCTGAGTGCCAAATTCAGAGTCACAGAGCCCAGGTTTTTCCCCCAGGACACCAGCAGCATCAGGTGCTGCTCCCACCTCAGCAGAACTCTGACCACCACCCACAAGTGTCTGGGATCCAGGAATACAGAGAAAAAGCAGGTAGGAAATCTGTCACTGGGTGTTTGGGGGAGAGAAGTGCTCACAACACTTACAGGAACGGTTTTTAGGGAATGGTAGGAAAGGGAAGTGGTGTAGAACAGGCAGGGACCAGTGGCTAAAATGAGTCTCCACAACCCAAACCCTCCTGGTTCTGCATGGAATCCATACAAACAGGAGTTATTTTGTGTGTCTCCATTCTCCTGGGAAGATTTCTAAGATCCCATTTGGATCACTAAGAGCAACAATTTATAAGGAAATTTACACAAAAGTTATACTTTGCTGTGGTGAGACCCCACAGAGTGCTGGTCCAGCCCTCAGACACCAACAGCAGCAGGACCTGGAGCTGCTGGACAGTCCAGAGGAGGCCACGGAGCTGCTCCAGGGCTGGAGCCCCTCTGGAGCCAGGCTGGGAGAGCTGGGGGTGTTCCCCTGGAGAGGAGAAGGCTCCAGGGAGAGCTCAGAGCCCCTGGCAGGGCCTGAAGGGCTCCAGGAGAGCTGCAGAGGGACTGGGGACAAGGCATGGAGGGACAGGAGCCAGGGAATGGTTGCCAGTGGCAGAGGGCAGGGCTGGATGGGATCTTGGGAATTAGGAATTGTTCCCTGGCAGGGTGGGCAGGCCCTGGCCCAGGGTGCCCAGAGCAGCTGTGGCTGCCCCTGGATCCCTGGCAGTGTCCAAGGCCAGGCTGGACATTGGGGCTTGGAGCAGCCTGGCACAGTGGCAGGTGTCCCTGCCAGGGCAGGGGTGGCACTGGGTGGGCTTTGAGGTCCCTCCAACCCAAACCAGTCTGGCATTCTATTCCACAATTCTCTCAGTGTTCTCTGGGTCCGTGCCCCACTGGGGTCATGGTCTGGGGAAGGTGGCCCAGTGAGGAGAGGCATGGATCAACATTTCAGAAACAGGACGCTTGTCCATCCCATACACCCAACTCCAGCAGGAGCTTCCAAACCCTCCAGTGTGCTTAGTGATAAGAATCAACTGGTGCAGAAGGAGGTCTCGGTTAATATTCCCTGGCAGCAGGGAATATGTTGAACTGGGAGGAGCTGTGGGGTCAGAGGGGGTGACTGGTTAATGTCTCGTGTCCTCGAGCTGCTGGGATGGTGCTGGGGTTACAGGCACACAGTGCTCAGGTGGGACACTCCAGTACTCACCTCCCGACGGACTGAGGAGCCACAGAGGTCACAGAGGTCAGCTCCGGCTTCCCGGGCTCCTTACAATGGCAATGCAGGGGGAAGCGCAAGGGATGAGAGCTGGGCTTCTCCGGAGCTGGGAGCCGGCCGGGCGCGAGGGCTGGGGGCACCCAAGGCCACCCAGCCCTGTTTGGTGGCCCAAAGCACAGCGACCCAATGCCCGGTTGTGTCAGGAGGGACATCCCAGGACATGTCCTGACGGGGAGCTCAATGACCTTGTGGGGAGGCTGATGGGCCCTCAGCAGGGAGGAAGGAGGCTGGATAGGAGAGCACACCTGGACACAGGCACTGAGGGGCTCAGGGCTGCTGCAGCTCCAGGCAGGAAGGGAATTTACTGTTTGCAGCCCTGCAGTGCCCCGTGGCTCCCAGGACACTCGGTCCTGCCTTGCCAGGGGAAGCCTGGCATCCCTGCCTTGTTTTCTTCCCCATCCTCCAGGACGGCAAAAAGGACTGGACACAGTTGGGAGGATACATCCATGGCCTTGGAATATCCAAGGAACTTGCCTGTCTCATGCAGTTTTGGCTCCCAGTTTCAGTTTAAACTGATCTGTAACTTAGGTGAAAACTGTCCCTCAGGTGAGGTAAGAAACAGCTACTGAAATTGTGGGTTTGAACTTTCTTGTAGTTTTGGGGAGGTTCACGTCAGAATCTGGGAAAATTTCCTTATGGAAAGGGCTGTCCAGCCCTGGCACAAGCTGCCCAGGGCAATGGCAGAGTCACATCCTTGGAGGGATTTAACAGGATGTGGCAACTGGGGACATGGTCAGTGGTGGCCTTGGTAGTGCTGGGGAATGGATGGACTTGACGGTCTCAGAGGGCTTTCCCAACCCAACCTTTATACACTGATCCACAGAAAACATGGAAAACACAAACAAACTCATTCTCAATCTCTCCTAAAACCATGGATACAAAGAAAGAAGGAGGGTATGGCTTGGAGAGGGAGTCAGAAATGCCAGAAGGTGCAGCTCCAGGGCAGGTCCAACCCCTCTGCTCATGCTGGGGTGTCACGTGTGCCAGCACCTGCCCTGTCCGGCACTGCAACAGCGACTGGGACATGTCATGGGTACTGTGGAAAAGAGACCTGGGCCTTTTCCTCCACAAAGGGGAGTGGGAAAACAAAGGCAGAAGAGCAGCAGCATCAAAACCTCACTGGATCCAGGGGTGGAGAGCAGTGAGGAGTGGTGTCCCTCGGGAGCCAGGACTGGGACTGGAGCTGGGCAATGTCTCTGTTGGTGACACGGACAGTGGGACCCAGGGCACCCCCACACGATGACACAGAGCTGAGTGCTGTGGTCACACACCGGAGGGAAGGGATGGGACATCCAGAGTGACCTGGACAGGCTGGAGAGGTGGCACTGTGCCAACCTCATGGAGTTCAGCAGGGCCAAGGGCAAGGTCCTGCACCTGGGTCGGGGCAATCCCAGCACAAACACAGCTGAGGGAGAACGGAGTGGGAGCAGCCCTGGGGACAAGGACCTGGAACTGGTGGGGAGAGGCTCCACAGGCCCTGGCCACAAGCACTGGGACCTGAAATTCCTGTGTCCTGGGCTGATTCCCCAGCGTGGGCAGCAGGAAAGGGATTGGGATTCTGCCCCCATGCCCCACCTAGGTGAGAGCAGAGAAGCTGTGGCTGCCCCTGGATCCCTGGCAGTGCCCAAGGCCAGGCTGGACATTGGGGCTTGGAGCAGCCCGGAACAGTGGGAGGTGTCCCTGCCATGGCAGGGGTGGCAGGGGATGGGCTTTGAGGTCCCTCCCATCCCAGACAGTCTGTGTTTCCATGATTTCTGAGAGGGATGAAGCAGCACCGCCTTCACTGGCCACTCTCTGTGGAAGTGCACCCACCCAGGTGAGCCCTCACCTGCTCTAGCTCCTGCTCCGCGTATTTCTGCCGGCTGAGCTCGTTCTCAGTGCCCTCGCGGAGCTCCCGCAGCCTGTGTGCCTCCTGCTTGGCAATGCTGATCTCATCCTGCAGCTTCTTCTCCAGATGCACCTTCTCCACCTCCACGGAGCGATGCTCCTCCTGCGCCTTCTGCAGCCTGGAACACACAGAGAGGCAGAGCCAGTGCCGGGCCAGGCTCTCCAGACACAGCCCAGGGACCAGGGCTGCCCACCGCGATCCAGCCCAGCCCCGCTCTTGTCTGTCCCTGTGGATGTCAGGGAGAAAGTTCATCATGGCTGGAAAAAAGGCAACCGTCAACTGCTCAGTCTCAGCTCTATTCATTTATCAAATACTTAGGATGCATTTTCTTCATTTTCCAAAGCACATCTGGATATCCTCTAACGAGCCTCAAATCAAGCTGAATTTTTGGTGTTTTCACCGAAGTGAAGACTTAGATAAAACAAAGCAGGGGAACATCTAACAGAGCACATCAGACCACCCAGCCAGGATGGCTCTGAGTTCCCCCTGCAAAATCCTGCAAATTCAGCCATGTCTTCATCTTGCCTGGACGTTCTTATTTTTCCTCATGACAGAATTAAATGAGTAGGAATACAACACAACTAGGAAATGGTGGCAACGACGAAACCCTGTATCTCCAGGGATCAGTGGGATCTTACAGGAGGAGCTGACCTGCACCGAGGCTCCCAGCAAGGCCTGTGAGGCTGGCAGAGCATCAGTGGGTCCAGCGGCTCCCAGAAAGTACCCCAGTGTCACCTGTCCCAAGGGGAAGACACTGGCCAAGAGCATTCCCAAGGGGAATTCAACAGAGACACAGAGCTGTCCCAAGGTGAAGGAAGAGTTGCTGTAGGAGAACTGGGAACATGTGTCCAACATCAGCTGAGACAAGCCCTGCACCCTGCTGGGACAGCCCTGCGCTCCCAGGACACCCCACACACCCTGCTGGGACGGCCCTGCAGTCACCAGGACACCCCACACACCCTGCTGGGATGGCCCTGCAGTCACCAGGACACCCCACACACCCTGCTGGGACAGCCCTGAGTGCTCAGGACACCCCACACACCCTGCTGGGACAGCCCTGAGTGCCCAGAACACCCCACACACCCTGCTGGGACAGCCCTGGGGTCCTGTTGTGCCTCACACCCCATGCCCACTCACACAAGCGACACTCATGACATGCCTGCCTCCCACCTGGCCACAGGGGTGGATGTGGAATTTGAGGACATGGTTATGGGGTGATTATGGTTGTTTTTAGCTGAGCAGGGCTGGGCACCTCGGAAGGACGGGGCCATCCCCAGGCACCTGGACAAGCTGGAGAAGTGGCACCATGAGAACCTCCCGTGGTTCCACAGGCCAGGGGCAGGTGCTGCACCTGGGTTGGGCAATGCCTGAGCCACCGACCCCTCCAGACCATCCTCTGCTCCAGGAACCAGCGGGTGAGAGCAAGCCCTGCCATGGCAGGGACACCTCCCACTGTCCCAGGCTGCTCCAAGCCCCAATGTCCAGCCTGGCCTTGGGCACTGCCAGGGATCCAGGGGCAGCCACAGCTGCTCTGGGTATCCTGGGGGCTCACAGCCCAGGAGCTTCCATACAATCAGCTCTTCCATACAATCCATCCATCTCCAGTACAGCCCTCCCACACCTTCAGGCATCGGTAGGATGTGCCAAAACTTGATGATCTCGATGAGTCACTTAATGGACTGGAAAGTGTCACTGCTGAAGGATGTTCCCAACGGTGCTGTGTGAATATTCCCAGCTCCTCAGGGGCATGTCTGAGCTGCTCTGCTGCCGCAAATCCCAGCAGCAGTGGCACTGGAGAGGCATCCCGTGCCTTCCAGAGGTCTGTTCAGCACCGAGCACCAGCCAGCACAGGAGGGTCCTTCAAGCTCTGGAGAAAAGTCTCTGAGCACAACTTCAGCACAACTTCTCCACAAGTCCCGGAGCTATCTGGAGTTTTTGCTGTTCCTACAGCGGCTGAGGAGCACAGCTGAACCACGCTGGGGAGGGATGAGGAAGTGGAGGACTATTTCCCCACAAGAGGCTTCCCAAGGTCTCCAATTCAGCTCCCAGTCCTTGAGCTCCTGCTCGGTGCCTCTCTGCAGAGGACGAGCACTCCCGAGCTGCTCCACCTTAAGGCTCGAGCTACACCAAGTACAAGTGGTTTTGTGTTTCTTCCTGAGGGGCTTTAGAGCATTAGTTGAACTTCCCAGGAACATCCACTTGTTTATGTGGCTCTGCCCTTGGCAGCAGAGCCCAAGGTCGCTCCCCACAGGCACACCGCTGCCATTTGGAGCTCGGAGGTGACACCAGCCGAGCCCTCCTGCCCCAGACACTGCTGCTCCAGGGGATGGACGTGGAGAAGGGACTCCTGTCTCCTTCCAGATGCAGACCAAATGAATCAAACTTTCGTTGGGAGTATTTCCAAGCTGTAACATAAAACTCCATGAGGCTGTGTGGAAGCAGCTGCGGATTGGAGCCGGCAGAGGGGAATGGCCTCGGTGCCAGGGGAACGTGCCCAGTGTGGCTCCATCACCCAGAGCTCCCTGAGGCACCTGCTGTCCTCATAGACACCAACTGCTCCCATCCCACAGGGGCAACAGGAGCCTTGCCAGCAGCACTGCGGGCAGGATGAGTCCCTGAAGGCTGTAAGGAGCACGGGGGCGAGAAATGGGGCTGCAGCCCTGGGGATACATCACAGAGATGCCCAAAATCTGGCTGCCTGCAGGGGCAGGCACCACGACATTCCTGACACCCTCAGCGATGCAGAGTGCTTGCACAGAGTACTCCTTGGACCCCTGGGCTTGGCCAGGACGAGTACCTGGGATCCAACTCCGTGTTCAGAGAAGTCACTGGGAACGAAGCCATCAGCTCACAGGGCAGCCTAGTTAAGGTTTATCCTCCCAAACCCCATTGAAACCTCACAGAGAACCATTCCAGCCCCAGACTATCCTGCTCTGCTATTTGCTAAATCTACCCTTAAAATATCCCATTGCCAGAGCACCCCATGGGTTTGTCATCACCAGGGCTGAAGGCTCTTCCCTGTCCTAGGAGGTCTCTGTGTCTAGAGGGTCTCCTTGAGCACCTTCTCCCATCAGTAGCCCTCCTGGAACCACTGCAATAATTCCTGGGAGCAGAGGTCCCATTCCCGAGGCTCCAGGATTTGATCCATATGCTGAAAGCCCAGACATTTCTATTGAATACTTCAAAATGATGTATTTTTTTTACTTTCCAAGCAACACTCCTCGATTCAGGTATTGCTTCCCCACACAACTCCAAGAATTCAAGAGGGGCTGTGTAAATCCTCTGATAGCTCCCACTGTTCCAACGTGCTTTTTCCCCATCAAAAGCCAAGGTGAAACAACCTTGGATGACAAATCCCACGTGAGCTGGATTGCATGGCAGGAGCAGGGACTGTTTGAGCTGTAAGGTCCCTTTGAACCCAAAGCATTCCCTAGCTCTGTGCCTGTGAAAGCACAGCCCTGTGAGCGCACACAGATCTTTACACACAGCCTTCCCATGAATCCCTGCAGGAGCCAGGCCCCCATCCGAGCTCCAGAGGCTGCTGGCAGCTTTGCCAGGCCACTCAGGAGGGGACTGCCTCTCGTGTGTGGCACCACAACAGATAAAAAAATGGATTTCCTGAACGCTAAAGGAATAAGGACCATGCAAGAAGAACTGAGTGCTCCAGCTGGGTGGACAACAGAAACCTACCGTTCCTGAAGGTCATGGAGAGACTGCTCAGCCCTGTGGAGACCCTCCAGGTCCTTCATCATCTTCTTCATGTGCTCCTTGGAGTAGCGGTTCTGGATGTAGGCGAACCAGCAGCCGCCCACGCCGATGACGATGGACACCACCAGCATGAAGTCCTTGAGGTGGTTGTGACGAGTCACTGCAAGAGACCAGAGACATTGCTGCATTCAAAGGAACACAATAATTAACTCTGAAATGCTCTGCCTGCACCAGAGTGGGACAGGAGAACAGTTTTACAAGGAATTGTGGCACAGGACTCACCGAGGGAAAACTTCAGTTATGTTGATATTTAAGGGGAAAACCAGAAGCCTGACAACATTTATTCAATTAGGAGACTAAACAAAAATATGGAATTCCAAATCTTCCAGTTCCAATTTGCCTGGCAGTAAGTGGTACAGGAGAGGCTCCACACAGGAACCCCTTCACAATGGCTGTGATCTCACACGGCAGCACAGGGAACTAAGAACAAAATAATTACTTGAAAAAACACTGCTGAGATCACAGAGCTGGGCCAGCTGAAGTGTCCAACTGTCAAGTTGCCAAGTTTTCCATCAAAATCACAACTCAGTGTGGAAACTCCCTTTTTCAACAGTCAATTCAAAAAAAGGTGTTGATGCATGCGAGAGGATGAAAGTAATTAAGTGGGGCCTCAAGTGCTAAACAAAGCCCAAAAAGATGAGTCAAGCGGAGTTTTTTTGCTCTAACTATTTCTCAGCTCCTCAACCCAGAGGGCACTGGGAAAGCCACAAATGAAAGAGCAGCTCAGTGCAGTGAGCTGGGACTCAGCATTCAGTATCCGCTGGTTTAGAACCAAATGAGGGGAGATTCACCCCAGATATGGGGAAGAAATGTCTGTCCTGAGGGTGGGCAGGCCCTGGCCCAGGGTGCCCAGAGCAGCTGTGGCTGCCCCTGGATCCCTGGCAGTGCCCCAGGCCAGGCTGGACATTGGGGTTGGAGCAGCCTGGGACAGTGGGAGGTGTCCCTGCCATGGTAGGGGTGGATTAGAAGGACTTTAAAGTCCCTCCCAAACAAAGAGGTTCTCTGATCACAGCTAAACACGTCTGTCACACTGGCAGAGCTGTGGGGACACGGGAGGGGACCTGGGAGGTGGAAAGCTGAGCTGGAAAAGCAGAGCACAGCACGGAGTGACCCAGCTCGAGGGCTGGCCAGCAGCCCCACACCAGAGGGACACATGGGGACAGTAACGCTGCTCCCCTGCCCATGACAGAGGGGCTTTCCCTGTGGAGGGAGAGGGACAGAAGCCCTCCCCAAACACCCAGGAGACACCCAAGCACCATCTCCCCCACCACGTGTGATCCATCACTCCCTGAAAACATCCAGCATAAATTCAACACTAAAATTAGACAAGGTGAGCCCTGGCCCCGCTTCCCCTCCCGGATGGATTATCACAACATCCTCTTCCGAGGGAGCAGATCCTGGCAAGTGGCTGCAAATCCCTCAGTCTCAATCCTTTCAGCTCACGTTTGGAGAACAGTGGGGCTGACGTGTTCAGGTGGTTTGTGTTCCACCCTCCCACAGCCGCCACAGCTTTGTTCTCCTGCCCTGCTTCCCCCGCCAGGGCCCTTCCCTGCCAGCAGCCCAGAGCTCAGGCACGTCCAGGAGCTGCTCGGAGCAATCCCTGCCAGCCCCACCCCACCCTGATCCCTGCTCCTGGTGCCACCTGCACTCAGATCCAGCACCACAGCACTTGGACAAACCCTTTCTCTTCACCAGCACTTGCCAAAGACAAGGGGATAAGGAAACTCTAAGGAAAACTCAGCTTGGATGTAAATGCAGAAGCATGGAATCCCAGGATGGTTTGGGTTGGAATGGACTAAATCCCACCCAGTGCCACCCCTGCCATGGCAGGGACATCTCCCACTGTCCCAGGCTGCTCCAAGCCCCAATGTCCAGCCTGGCCTTGGGCACTGCCAGGGATCCAGGGGCAGCCACAGCTGCTCTGGGCACCCTGGGCCAGGGCCTGCCCACCCTCCCAGGGAACAATTTCTTCCCAATAACCCATCCAGCCCTGCCCTCTGCCATGGGAAGCCATTACCCCCTTTTGCTGGCACTCCAGAGCAGAGGGGCTCAAGCCCTGGGAGCATCTCTGTTTTCCCACTCTCGCTGTAAAAGCTTTTTTCTGGTATCTAATCTAAAACGGTGCTCCTGCAGTTCTAAACCTCCACTCTCTGTTCAATCATTTAACCCTCTTTTAAACACAAAGCCAAGGCAGAGCCACAAACCTGACAGGACATCAAGCCCTGCAGTCAAGAGCAACAACCACAGTCTGTGGTAAAACTGTGACTGTACTCCTTCCTTCCTTCCCCAAAAAAAGGAAGAAAAAAGGTAGAAGTCAGTCTTCCATGGTGAACACTGCTTTTCCTGCAGCATTTGCAAGTGTAACATGTGCCCAGGTTTGTCTGGTGCTGGGAACGGCCGAAGCCACATGGGAGCAGAACAGGCTGTGCTGGCCCTGCTGCAGGCCAGGGACAAATCCAGTGGGATTTAAATCACAATAAACAGGACAGGAACAATCTGAGGCTCTGCAGTGGAATGGCAGCAGTGCCATTGGCCTCTGGCTCAAGGCAAGAGGAGCAGCAGGGATAGAGCTGAAATTACAGAAAGTTCTGTCCCAAATTCAAAAGCAGTAAAACTGCACCTGCAGAGCCTCCAGCCCTGGGTCCAACACCAGGAGGACGTGGAGCTGCTGGAGAGAGTCCAGAGGAGGCCACGGAGCTGCTCCAGGGCTGGAGCCCCTCTGGAGCCAGGCTGGGAGAGCTGGGGGTGCTCCCCTGGAGAGGAGAAGGCTCCAGGGAGAGCTCAGAGCTCCTGGAGGGGCTGAAGGGCTCCAGNGGCCCTGGCCCAGGGTGCCCAGAGCAGCTGTGGCTGCCCCTGGATCCCTGGCAGTGCCCAAGGCCAGGCTGGACATTGGGGCTTGGAGCAGCCTGGGACAGTGGCAGGTGTCCCACTGGATGGGCTTTGAGGTCCTTCCAACCCAAACCAGTCTGGGATTCCATGTTTCACCCGAAGCTGTGCTATTTTGTGCCAGATAAATTCCTGAACCACAGGAGCGGGACCCCAAAGGGACGGACACAGAAGAAGGAATCACTTCACCTTGCTTTGATTATAATTGTACCACAAGCCCTCGCACTTGGATTAATTACAGAGCTGAAGTGGTCAGACCTGTTTGCCATAGGAAATGGCAGGGCTGGAGGCTGGCAGTGGGAACCAGACCTGGTGGGATGGCAGGAGCCTGCAGATCCACGTGGAAACTGGCCATGGAAACTGGCTGAACTCTCTGCCACGAACCAGACATCCAACCCTGGAGCCCTGGGACAGGCAAAGCTTCAGCCAGCAGCTGCAACAGCACCGTGTCCACCTGCTGTGATCCCCATGGACAGCGAGCTTTCTCTGGATTGAGGAGCCTGCAGGAGTCCTGGGGCTCCAATCTACACTGGTTTTATTCAATGCTTTTATACCTGTGGTGAACAGAACTTCAAGACAGGAGACAAACCCTTGAAACTCTGCACCTGTGCACCACATTCCCCTGCCAGCAGCTCAGCTGCCTCTCCTCATGGAGACCCCCAGATCGCCTCCAGAGCCCACTGTATCCCCAGAGCCATCTCCCCTGAGCACGGGAAAGGAGCTGGAGCAGGAACACATCGAAGACCACCACATCACCATGGTGTAAAAGCAGTTTCTGCAGCTTAAAAGGTCACCGAGCACTTTGCGAAGCTGCTGATTGCTGGTTGCTCCTGAAAGCTGTTTTGCAATCCATTCCTGAAGGAATTGGTTTAGATAAACAGCCTCTCCCTGTGAGTGCCGATAAAGTCATCCAGGTGACCAGAAACCAGAAAATTTAACCTTCTGAAAAAGAATAAATCTCTCCTTCAGCTGCAGAAAGTGTATTTCCTCTACTCACATATGTGATATGCACAGAATCATGGAATGGTTTGGGTTGGGAGGGACTTCAAAGCTCATCCCATTCCACCCCGGCTGTGGGCAGGGACACCTTCCACTGACCCAGACTGCTCCAAGCTCCATCCAGCCAGGCTGAGACACCTCAGGACACAGAGCTCAGCAATGTGCAAGCAGCCCCTGCGATCTGGAACGGCCTGACCGTGCCGGTTCCCTGCACACTTTGATCTCCGTGACCCAGGGAGGGTCAGATTCCAGAGCCAAGGGAGCTGCAGGGCAGGACGGAACAGCTCCAACGTGGAGAACAGCCATTAATCTCAAGCCAGTACAAGCCATTCACTTTGCCATTTACACAGCACCCAAGAACTCCGGTAAAATTCCGCCCCCAGCACAGGAGTAGCTCGGCTGGAGCTGCTGATGGAGGTGCTCACCCAGGATGGCTCCACCAGTCCTGGCCAGGCCACTAACACACCAAAAAGCTTCACTTTTAACATGGGCAATAAATAAAAAACAAACCATGCCTGCACAAAGAAAGGATTTTCAATAATTGTGAGCAAAAATCGCTGATTGTACAAACCAGACTTGGGATTCCCTTCCTATGGCTCTGCCAAGCCTCACACGGTGGTTCACAGTGCACAGGCAGTTTTCCCAGGATTGGGTGGGAATGGCTGGAGAGCAGCCCTGGGGAGAAGGACTTGGGGGTGCTGGTGCGGGAGAGGCAAGACACGCTCTGGCCATGAGCACTGGGATGCCAAAATTCCTGTGCTGATCCCCCGGCACAGGCAGCAGGAAAGGGGGGACTCTACCCCTCTACATCAAAGCCCAGGAGAAAGCCGTGGCAGAGAGGGAGAGAGACAAAAGCACCTTTTTCAAGGGGAGCAGACAGGAGCCAGAGGGAGCAGATGCAAAGGGAGCACCTGAAGCATGGAGATAGGCATCAGAGAGCTTGAGATCCTGATAAAGCATCAAAGGAGCCCAGTTCCTCATATCCTAAATCCCATCCAGCCTGCTGCTCCTTCCCTCCCCCAAAGTTGGGTAATCCACAGCCTGGATCACCAGCAGAGCCCCAGGACACGGACAGTGGAGCCCCAGGAAAGCCCAGGACACGGCAGCAGTTTCCCTGGGAGCAGGGCCGCTGCCCTCCAGCACCTCATCCCCCACCATCAGCACGACAGGAAGGACAGGAAGGTTCTACCCCATGGACATGGGAAATCCCAGCAGGACGGTGGGGCTGCATTCCTGGGAATGCCAGCCCAGGATGCCTCCAGGCTGCAGAGCTGCCCCCATAAATCCAGAGACAACCTGTTCCTGCTCCCAGGAAACTGTGCTGGGATGGCTCCCCCGGGTGAGGCTGCACTGGGCAGTTTGGGTCTCCCAGGCCTGGCTCTGGTGTCCCTTCTGAGCAGACACAGATCCTCATGTCCAAGAACTGGATGGCCTCAGGGGCCTTTCCCAAGCCGAGCAATTGGAATTTGGGTACTCACGGAGAGGAGGCCCGAAGAGCACTGTGTCCAGAGCCTTGAGCTGCAGCTTCTGCCGGTGGCTGCGGTCGGTCATTTTGAGCACAGTCCCCATCATGGTGACGTTGTTCACTGCCAGCCTGCACAACGGGAAGGAACAATGAGCTGTGGGCACATCCATCAGGACTAACAACTGACAGGGAATTGTGGGGATACAGGAGCCGGCCCTGGGAGCTGTACCAGGGCAAATCCATCAGTGCTGCTGTCTCTGACCCAGGGTGTCTCTAGGATACTTTGCAGCAGCATTTTTGTGACTGGGAGGGAGCAGGAAAAACCAAGGCCAGGCCTAATTCATTAACCGTGACAGCATAAGGGACTGATTTCGCATCAAAACTCTTTTTTTGGTGTCCTACCAATCATTTACAACTATTTTTAAACCGAATCTCCATTGTCTTTGCACCCTGTGTCACAGACCACAAGCCACAGCTCCTCCTTGGAAGAAATGTGGACACATGAGCTGCCTCAAAAACATCCTCATTTCATTCAGTTAATCCCTCCTTCCCAGTCAGTTTAAAATACCCTTTTTCAGTGAAAGGAACCTTTATCCAAAAAGGTGCACTGAGATGTTTCAAACCTATTACAAGCTTAGGTCGACTCCCAGCCAGTGTTTCTCACATGGAATGGTTCAGGCTGGAACACCTCCCACTGTCCCAGGCTGCTCCAAGCCCCAATGTCCAGCCTGGCCTGGGACACTGCCAGGGATCCAGGGGCAGCCACAGCTGCTCTGGGCACCCTGGGCCAGGGCCTGCCCACCCTAACAGTCAAGAATTCCTTCCACATATCTAACCCAAATTTCCCCTCTTTTCACTCGCAACTGGAGCAGAATAGGAGTCAGACCGGGCACTGCACATGCCGAGGAACTTCAGCTGATGAGAGCAGCTGACTCCTGCCAGGCCCTGGCTCTCTCACCCCACAGGGACACTGTGCACACTGACCAGGCATGGCACTGACCCGGCATGGCACTGACCAGGCATGGCACTGACCCGGCATGGCACTGACCCGGCATGGCACTGACCTGGCATGGCACTGATCCGGCATGGCACTGACCCGGCATGGCACTGACCTGGGCATGGCGTGGCCGCTCAGCTGCAGCTTCCGGAAGGTCTCCTCGTACTGGGGCAGCTCCACATAGGAAATGAGCCACTGCACCACCTCATCGACTGTCCAGTTGTACACTGGGGAGCACAAACAGGCAAACAGCTCATTGTGGGTGCCGAGCCACTGGAATCGGCATGAAATATCAGGGAGTCACAGGTTTGGGTTGGAGGGACCTTAAAGCCCATCCAGTGCCACCCCTGCCATGGCAGGGACACCTGCCACTGTCCCAGGCTGCTCCAAGCCCCAATGTCCAGCCTGGCCTTGGGCACTGCCAGGGATCCAGGGGCAGCCACAGCTGCTCTGGGCACCCTGGGCCAGGGCCTGCCCACCCTCCCAGGGAACAATTCCTAATTCCCAAGATCCCATCCAGCCCTGCCCTCTGGCAGTGTGACTCCAGTCAATCCTGCAGGACCTCAGCCTCCCCATCATGGGACTATTTTTGCCCATCTGTTCTGTACAGACTCAGAACTCCTGAGATTCTGCTGCTCCACAGACCCCACATGCTGTGGGAAGAGCTGCTGGAGCTTCCCCAGTGACACCAGCCCTTTCCTGGGGTTGGTTTTACACTGTGCTCCCAGCTCCTGCCATTAAAACATGCAATGAGGCCATCAGATAGAGGAGCAGCAGAGGCTCTACGTCCTGCCATGGCACCAGCAGGGCCTGGGCCTGGCATCCTGGCAGGGCCAACACCCACAGCGCTGGCAGGTGACAGCTGCAATCACTTGGATTTCTATCAGCCAGGTGATCCTGCTGCCGCCAAACTTCCAGCAGGAAATGTTCATCCTCATCACATGCCCAGAGTCCCAGAATTCTGAGGTCAGCTCCAAATGCCTCACCCCCTGCTCCAGACCTGGCACTAGTTGCCCAGAGCAGCTGTGGCTGCCCCTGGATCCCTGGCAGTGTCCCAGGCCAGGCTGGACACTGGGGCTTGGAGCAGCCTGGGACAGTGGGAGGTGTCCCTGCCATGGCAGGGGTGGCACTGGGTGGGCTTTAAGGCACCTTCCATCCCAAACCAGTCTGGGATTCTGGAGTTCTCTTTAGGCTTCGACTTAAAAAAGCACATATGGAGCAATGCTGGAAGAAAACTACTGGAAGCATTTGAGAAAGGATTTGTGGGAGGAGGTGGAGCAGGTGCTGCAGCCCAAGTGAACCAGGTGAACTTTGCTCCTTCACCTCCTCCCCTCAGCATCTGTGGATTATTTTTGAGCTGTCACACAGCTCCAGAGCCATAAATGAGAGAACCTTAGGAAACCAAGCTCCTGCCTTTGTCGCTTTGTTGAGTTTTACTTACAGTAATGCTTTGAAGGCAAAGACAATCCCAGAGTGCCACATTGACTTGGATTGGGAAGAACCTTAAAGCTCATCCTTCCACTGTCCCAGGGTCCAAGCCCCAAAGTCCAACCTGGCCTGGGACACAGCAGATGTTTTTATTGGACAGCGGGGGCTTTGTTACACTTTAATTTATCATCGACTGTCCCTGCTCAGCTCCAGCAGCTCCTCCCCAGCTCCAGCAAGCCCCGGAGCTGCACTGGGAATCACCCAGTGGTGACAGTGCCCTCCTGACCCCCCTGTGCCTGCCAGTCCTGGATCTCTCGGCAGCAGCCGGGTGAGGAAAAGGCCTCTTTTCCCTGGCTCCGAGGGCTGCATCGCTGCCGCGGGCAGGGCGGCACAGCTCTGCTGCAATGTCAGTACTGACTGGGCCCACAAGCATGAGAAACATCTTCCCGAGCTCCAAGGATCCAACGCCTCCGACAGGGAGCTGAGGGAGCTCAGGGATCTGGGGGAGATGAGGGAGCTCAGAGAGCTGATGAAGCTGAGAGAGCTGAGGGAGCTGAGGAAGTTCACAGAGCTGAGGGAGATGGAGCTGAGAGAAATGAGATGAGAGAGATGAGGGATCTGGGAGAGATGAGAGAGATGAAGGATTTGATGGAGATGAGGGAGATCAGAGGTGGAGCTCAGAGAGCTAATTGAGTTGATGAAGCTGAGGGAGATGAGGCAGAGCCCAGTGCTGAGAGAGGCTCCAAAGGAAGGTGCCATCCCCATGGACACGGGCACAGTGACTCAGCTGCAGGGTGGCACAGGCCAGGCCACCAACCCACCCTGGCAGCAGGGAGCTCCTGACAGCCTCCGGTCACTGTCCCACACACTGGGGGACACCTGTGGCTGTGGGCACAAGCAGGATGTTAGAGATGGCGGGAGCGGGAGAAGCCTCATTCTCTGGATGGTGGCATCACCAGTGCCAAGCCACAGGGCACGAGGCCATGTCCCCAGCCATGAGCACAGCAGGCCCTGGGCTCCTCTGGAGCCCCTGGCTTCTCTCACTTCCACATCCAGAGGTGTTCATTTTGGGAAGAAATCCCTGAGAACCAAGCTGGCAGTGTGCACAAGCACCAAGATGAGCAGGGCCCTGCCCTGCATCCTCATCCCAAGGGGCTGATCTGGTACTTCCATGGCTTTGGTAGAGCCAGGCTCACCCAGGGCTTCATTTGTCAGATCCAGCATCTTGCAAGGGCATCACAGCCTTTACCTTCTTGGATAATCAAGGGGCAGAAATAGTATTTTACTTTCCACATGTGACTAGGAACAGCAGCAGTGGAAAGGAGGAAAAGCAATGGCTCGAAAACAGAAGCAATGAGCACAGCCACCCCATCCCCGTGGGATATCAGTGCCCTTCACAGCTGCTTTTCACACCCTCAGGAAGGAGCAGACCTTTCCTACAAGCCTCATCCCAGCTTCACTACTTCAGTTCCAACTCCAAATCAGGCTTCATATATCCCTGGAAGTGTTCCAGACTAGGTTGGACGGGGCTTGGAGCAGCCTGGGATAGCGGAAGGTTCCCTGCCTGGCAGGGAGTGGGGCTGGAAGGACTTTTTAAGGTGCCTCCCATCCCAATCTCTCTGAGATTCCATGACATCAGACCTCCCTTTAAAAACCAATAACTTATTCTACCAGCCAGATCTGCAGGATGATGAAAGGGAAAATGAGGGCAGGAACTAAATCCAACCCTGGGACAGCCGCTATGCCATGGCAGCTGTGCCAGAGACGCAGCAGGTCCCGAGCGTGCCAAAGGCGGGGACAGAGCCAAGGCAGCTCACTCATGAAAGGGCCTGGGGACTATCATGGGATGTTCTCCTCCATCCCTTAATGATTTCTACCCTGTCCCAGCCGACATTAAAATATACTCCAGGCAAAGCCACCTGTAAACAGCCCTGTAATGGGATAAATATTTCTTCCACAAAGTGTTCTTGGACACAGAGACGGAAGGGACTCATTAGAGCCATGGAATCACAGGATCCTTGAGGCTGGAAAAGCCCTCTGAGCCCACCAAGTCCAACCATCCCCAGCACTACCAAGGCCACCACTGACCATGTCCCTAAATGCCACATCCATCCACACGGCTGTGAAATCTCCCCAGGATGTGACTCCATCCCTGTCCTGGGCAATTATGTGATTTGGACAAGAATTTTCAACACATACCTGTCCAATTCCATGGGAGAGAGAGTCTGCTTTGGGATAAACAGCTCTAGAACCATCACATAGAATATCACAGACTGCTTCGGATTGGGAGGGCCCTCAAAGCCCACCCAGTGCCACCCCTGCCAGGGCAGGGACACCTCCCACTGTCCCAGGCTGCTCCCAGCCCCAATGTCCAGCCTGGCCTTGGGCACTGCCAGGGATCCAGGGGCAGCCACAGCTGCTCTGGGCACCCTGGGCCAGGGCCTGCCCACCCTCCCAGGGAACAATTCCTAATTCCCAAGATCCCATCCAGCCCTGCCCTCTGCCACTGGCAACCATTCCCTGGCTCCTGTCCCTGCAGCCCTTGTCCCCAGTCCCTCTGCAGCTCTCCTGGAGCCCTTCAGGCCCTGCCAGGGGCTCTGAGCTCTCCTTGGAGCCTTCCCTTCGCATGCACAGGACCACTGAGTTTTCAATCCACCCTTCAAATGCTGCACCTCAGTGTCCATTTAGTCCTTCTGGGAATGTCCCCCTCCCTACAGCTGAACCCACAGAGCTTTGGAAATACAGAGCACATCCCAACCTGAGTAATTTAAGAGCTAAGACAGGAAATTACAAACAGGACACAAATGAGAAATTGAAACGTCTGTGACTGATGAACTGATTAGAAGACTAAAATCCAGTATTTCAAGGAATGGACATTGATAGAACTCTCTTTTAGAGATGAGCACTGAAAAAAATTGTATTAATAATTTCTGTGGAAAGTCTGAGTGAAAGTGCTGGGGAAGCACTTGCCACCCTTAAAAGCTTGTTCCAAGATTCCCAAGTTTCAGGAAGTTTCTCACCAATGGCTGAACTCCCACCACCTCCTTGGGTGCTCGGATGAATAACAGCATTTTGGAACAGCTTAAAGCTATTTCTACATGGACTGTACTCATGACACTTCCTGGATTTTATTCTCCCTTCTTTTCACTGTGTGAAGGAGCTCTCCAGGTTCCGAAAATTTCTCCTAAGGAAAACACAATCTGCAGGGCAACTCCCATGCAGCTCTATTGAATATTTAGGATGTTATTACCCCATTAAAATTCCATCTGAAACCTGGTGTTTGAAGGAGAAACTGGATTTGGCTCTATTTAACATATATTTCTAGGGCAGAGGAACAAAACAATAATTGATACTTTAGTGGCCATGCTCAGCTGTAGCATTAACATTTTGGAAGTATCAAACCCGAGGAAATCCTGCAAATCCACCCCAAAAAAAGGAAGTTGGAAGAGTACAAGAACTGGTACAAAGCAGGAAAAGCAGCATATTCCTCGTGAGAGCACACTCTGCCCAGGGCATCTGAAACCAAACTCTTTGGCACTGCTGGGAAAGGGTTTCTTGGAATTTTGCCCTTTTTTTACCTTCAGATGTTTTCCAGGCCTTCCAGAGATCTTCCACACTGATGAGTTTGTCCTCTCCATGGAAGGTGCTGTGCTTGACTGCTGGGTCATGGTAATTCAAGTCTTCCCTCAAGAACTAGGAGAGGAATTAACAGGAGGATTAGGCTCTGGTTCATCTTTCAGGGCGATGAGGAGCATTAAAAAAAAAATCACAATAGTAATAATTTTGATGGGAAAGTCCTAATAAATTGGAATAAATAAAAAAATTAAAAATATAAAAATAAAGGATATACTAGGTATATAAAATACACACATCTATCTTTTATATAGATATAAGTATATTCCCTGCTGTACCCCTGAATATTTCTGCTCCTGGGAAGACCAGACAGGAAATATTCAGTAAGTAAATATGTTAAATTCATTTTAATACAGAGAATGCATAATTAATTAGAACCTTGGGGTTTGGGATTCCAGATTTTTCTTTGAATTATAACATCATCAAAAATTCAGCTACATGGCACAAGGGAACCAGCTTTATGTCAACGGAGTAAGAATACAAAAAGAAGGTGCATTTGATCTGCACCGTCAAATCCAAGCTGGAGCAAATGCCATAGGCAGGAGGGGAGGCAGTTCCCCTGAAAAATAGAGAGAAATATAAGGTATCATACCTCAGTAAGTGCCCAGAGCAGCTGTGGCTGCCCCTGGATCCCTGGCAGTGCCCAAGGCCAGGCTGGACACTGGGGCTTGGAGCAGCCTGGGACAGTGGGAGGTGTCCCTGCCATGGCAGGGGTGGCACTGGGTGGGCTTTAGGGTCCTTCCCAACCCAAACCAGTCTGGGAAATCCACCAGCAGGAGAGCCCCTCACATTCCAGTGCCCAACAGATGGAACCAAGTTAAAGGCTAATTCCCCATTCCCAGCCCTCAGGACATGATCCCCACGCAGGCAGCTTTATCCCTGGGTTTTTCCATGTGCAGTCGGGTTATATCCATATAACAGTAATCTCTAGATCTGGAGATGGTGTTCAACGTCAGACACGGCATGAAAAAGATCCAGGACAGCTTTAAATTCCAGGCCCCCTGCAAATCCGCTGCAGGTGCTGCTGGGGCCTGCCTGCTCTGCTGCCCAAAAGCTGCCACGGCTCTTCCCGCCTAGCAGAAAACATGGAAATCCGGAAACTTGGGGAAAATGTCTGGCTTGAGCAGGGCAGCTGCAGCAGGGGCTGTGACTTGGGGCTCCAGCTGTGCCAATCCCCAGCCAAGAGGCGACGATGTCCCCCCGGTTGGTGACGCCGTGACCAAGCGGGAACGCGGCAATGTCACCAATGTCACCGGCCCTGCTCCAGCTCCCGCCAGCAGCAGGGATCAGCTGCTGCTCTGTATATTTAGCTCGGGGAGCACAGAAAGGAAAAGTGATCCCTCAGCCTCCCTTGGGCACACGATGGCCAAAACAAACCCCAAGGACTCGGCAGAGGGGAGGGAGTCCTGATAAATGAGCAGAGAGGATACAGGATGGCGCTGAAGGAGCTGGGCTGCGCCCACCAAAGCTCCAAGAGACCTTAAAGCACATTTCCCATCAGTACCTTCTGGGGAAAAGACAAAATCATGGAATCCCAGGCTGGTTTGTGTTGGAAGGGACCCTAAAGCCCACTGAGTTCCACCCCTTGCCACGGACAGGGATGGAATCCACTACCCCAGGTTGCTCCAAGACTCCCAGATGTTCCAAAGCCCAGGCACAAGAACCTATGATCTAAGATTGGACCTACTAGCAAATCACTAAAACGCAGCACTTCCAAATGTTAAAGATCCCACAGATCCCAGCCCTGGAGACACCCAAAACTCTGAGTCCTGGGCAGGGGTTGGAGCAGACCATTTCCAAGGTTCTACATGGACCATCCCCAAGATCCCATCCAGGCCACCCCCAGACTGTGAATATGCAGGACAGAACGAAACTCAGTCAACCCCGAGTCTCCCCACCAAGAGAGGGAAAGACAAACCTCGATCGAACCAGGCAAAAAGCGAGGGAACCAGAACCACTGCTGCAAACACCAGCATGAGCAGGGATAGCAGTGGGGAGACTCAGCCTGGGAATGCTGATGTTGGTGCTTTGGGGCCTCCAACGTCAGGAGGACATGGAGCTGCTGGAGCAACTCCGGAGGAGGCCACAGAGATGTTCCAAGAGCCAGAGCCCCTCTGCTCTGGAGCCAGCCTGGGAGAGCTGGGAATGTCCTGCCTGGAGAAGGGAAGGCTCCAGGGAGAGCTCAGAGCCCCTGCCAGGGCCTGAAGGGCTCCAGGAGAGCTGCAGAGGGACTGGGGACAAACTTGTCAGCTGAAGGCACGCTCAGAAATTAGCAGATCCATGAAATGGGACTTTCTGGAGGTTTTTTTCCCCATAGATTTACAGAATCTGCTGAGTTGGAAGGGACCCAAAAGGATCATTAAGTCCAAGTCTTGGCCCTGCACAGCCAGAACAATCCCCCCATGTGCTTGGGAGCGTTGTCCAAATGCTTCTTAAATTCTGTTTTGTGTTTTTTTATCTGCAGAAACTCCAACTACTGAAGTGATTTTTCAAACCTTCCCATCCCTCCCACATCCCTGGATCTGTGCCACCCTCCCTGCCAAGCACCAGCTCCCGCTGTGCCGGAGCCAAGGCCAGAGCCTGCCACGTGCCGGGAGCTCGCTCTGCTCCCCAGTTTCAACAGCTTTCCTGAGCTACCAGTTCCACGAAATGACAGAAAACTCCTGTCTCCAAGGCCTCTTCTCACTCAGTGACCCCAGGCAGCGGGGTCAGGGCTTGGGAGGAGCCAGGGAGAGACTGAGCAGCAACACAAACCTTGTTTGCTCAGGAAACAGGGCTGGCAACATCCCAGAGTGCCAGCACTGGGAACCCACATCCCAAACAGCCGGAGCTGCCTTTGGAGTGAGTGTGGAGACAGGAATAGATTCCTAATTAGAAGATTTCCCCATGAGGGACAGTTCTTTTACTTTAATCGAGGCCACTGATGTCATCTGAAACTTCATTGAAAATTCACTTCCTAGCAGGAAAACTGCAAGGATGATTTATGGACAGCCTGAAGATGTGGGACCAAACTCCACCCATAATATGATTATTTTAAAAATACTGTTGTCTGTGTGTCTCCTTCTGCCCAGGCAGGGATTTCAATCCCAACAAAACACACCTATAACTTACACCCAAGGAGCATGGGCCAAAATAATAAACAAAACCACAAAGTTTTCGACCAGGAAAATGCCCATCCCTGGAAGTGTTACAGGCCAGGCTATACAGGGCTTGGAGCAGCGTGGGATAGTGGAAGGTGTCTCTGCCCATGGCAGAGGAGGCACTGGATGGGCTTTGAGGTCCCTCCCAACCCAAACCACCCTGGGATTCCATGAACCCTGTAAAAGGTTTCAATTTGAGCCTCCTGCATTCTTCCCAATAATCCCCCGGCAGCTGTCCCACCAGAGCCCGGAGTTAAACCTGATTGCACTGGGGGGACAGTGATAACCTTGACAAGGCTCCGAGAGGGAAATTCCTGCAATACCTCATTCAGTTGCTCCAGAACCCATTGAAAGGTGAACTTAATGCAACTTCAATAAAAGTTTAGCAGAGGTAAGGCAGCAACTGCCTGTATGGAATCACAGGGACAAGGAATCACTGAGGATGGAAAAGACTTCTAAAGGAATTGAGTTCAACTGTAAAAGCAATAACCCAAATGCAGGTGCCTCTGGGTCGGGGCAATCCCAGCACAAACACAGGTTAGTGATAATGGATTGGGAGCAGCCCTGGGGAGAAGGACCTGGGACCAGTGGGGAGAAGCTCCACAGGCCCTGGCCACAAGCACTGGGACCCAAAATTCCTGTGTCGTGGGCTGATTCCCCAGCGTGAGCAGCAGGAAAGGGATTGGGATTCTGCCCCTGTGCCCCACTCAGGCTGGACAGCCCTTTACGGGAGGAATTTTCTCAATATCCAGCCTGAATTTCCCCAGGTTCAATTAAGGCCATTTCCTTTCATCCTGTCCCTGTTCCCTGCGAGCAGAGCCCGACCCCCCTGGCTGTCCCCTCCTGTCAGAAGTTGTGCAGAGCCACAAGGTTCCCCTGAGCCTCCTTTTTTTCAGGCTGAGCCCTCCCCAGCTCACTCAGCCTCTCCTGGTGCTCCAGACCCTTTTCCAGCACCACTGATCTCCTAAAAGCAAAGGAGAGGTGCTGGGAGCAGGAGCAGCCCTGCCAGGGCTCAGGATTGCTCAGATCCAGCTCAGAGGGGTTTGAGGAGTGGCTGTAATGGCACCAAGGCAGAGATTCTGGAGCCTTTTAGGAAACCCACAGAATTCCTCCCACCCAGGCCGTGTCTCTGTGCCAAGGCTCTGAGCAGACACTCCCAGCAGTTTTTGCCCCAGGAGCTCCCAATGACTCGGGAGGGAGCAAGGGCAAGACTTGCTCAGGGAGACATCAAATTGCCAGCTCTGCACAACCCCAAAGACACGAGGCTGTTCCTAATTTAATGCCAAGGAGCAGCACACACAGGCTGAACTGGGCTGCCCAAGGCTGCCCCAGTCCCTGGGAGAGGTTGGGCTGCAGCTCCACTCAACTCAGTGCAGGAACTGCCTCCAGAGAAAACACCTCCTGTGATGGAGGAAATGCAACTGGAAGCTTTTAATTCATTATCATTACTCCCTCAAGTGAGATTTAGGCAGAGGACACAGCCCTGCAGGCCAGCAGCTCCTGGCATCAGAGGCCTATGCCATGTCCCTGGGGACTGTCACTGCTCCAGAGGGACATTGTGATGGCAGGACTTGCCCAGAGCAGCTGTGGCTGCCCCTGGATCCCTGGCAGTGCCCAAGGCCAGGCTGGACATTGGGGCTTGGAGCAGCCTGGGAGAGTGGGAGGTGTCCCTGCCCATGGCAGGGGTGGCACTGGGTGGGCTTTGAGGTCCCTTCCAGCCCAAACCAGTGTGGGATTCTGTGACCTGGGACTGCAGAACTGCCTGTGAGTGGCAGCAGATCTCTGTACCCACGTGTTTCCTTTCAGCTTCCAACACTTTGGCTTTCCTGTTTAGCTGCCAGTTCTCCCTAGAAGACAGAATTCCTCACCTCCAACGAGCACCCACCACAGCTGAGGCAGCACTACAAACAAAGAGCTTTCCCTTTTCCAGCAGACTCTTATTTCCATCGGTGCTCACGTAAACAAAGAACAACAGCTTCCTTTCTCTTCAATACTTTATCAGCTGAAAGGTCCAAGACTGACACAACAAAAAGCTGCTCATTTTCCGTAGTGAGTACACACAGACTGGGACTGTTTCAGCTGGGTGCTGAAAGGATGTAGTAAACCTAAAATCATGGAATGGTTTGGGTTGGGAGAGACCTTAAAGCTCACCAAATTCCACCCCTCTGCCATAAGCAGGGACAATTTCCACTATCCCAGGTTCCTCCAAGCCCTGTACAACCTGCCTTCGACAGTTCCAGGGCGGGGACAACCACAGCTGCTCTGGGCAACATTAAAGTGACTACAAACCCCCAGCAGCGAGGAAAAGCCCAGGCCAGCACCGATGACAGTGCAGAGACACGTTTGCATCATCTCAAGGTGACATGTGGCTTCCTCTGTGATGACGAGGAGGCACCAAGCCCAATTCCAGGCCCCAGCCACAGCAGCCTGACGGTGAGGAGCAGCCCCCAGCCCCAGCCTGGACAGGGCGCCGGGCCCAGCACTGACCTCATCGCTCTCTTCCACGTCCACGTTGCCGTTGGCGTCGTCGTCCATCTGTTTGTGGATGTTGCGCACGGCCTCGAAGCTGAGCTGCTCGTCCTCATCGTGGCACAGGGCCTTGTCGATGCGGCAGAACTCTGCTGGGGAGCAAAGCGCAGCATGTCAGGCAGCAGGAACGAGCACCATCGCATTCGCAGGGAGCTTGGGAAGTGCTGGGGGAGCTCTGCAGTGCTGGGGGGCACCGCGGGCTGGGGCGTCCAGCACAGCACAGGGACCCCTACCAGCACAGGGCAGGGCAGGGCTGCTCCTCTCACACCAATCCCTCCGGCATTCCCACCTCAGGGCAGCTCCCCCAGCAGGGGCTGGCTCCTGCCCACATCCCCAGCTCCACGTCTCCTTCGGAGGTTGTTGGTGTTGGCACCGCGTGCAGCCAGGACGTTTGGGAAGGAAGAGCTGTGTGTTTATAAAACACGCCAATTAAAAACCCTTTCCTCCTTCCTGATTATGGAATAGAGTTTTCTGGCTGCTTTTCACATAGTTTTCTACTTTCCAAGACTAACACTTTAGATTTTGCTGCGTGCCTGAGTCCATGTAAGCACCAAATGGGGCTGATCCAGCCCTTCCATGGCACTGGTGGGTGGTGACACGGGACCTGGGGACGGGGAATCCAGAGACACCTGGACTGGCTCGAGAGCTGGGACCATGCCAAGCTCATGAAGGTCACCAGGGCCAAGCGCAAGGTGCTGCACAGGCTCAAAGAGCTGAGGGTGTCCACCTGGGGAAGAGAGACCTCAGAGCGCCCTGCAGTGCCTAAAGTGGCTCCAGGAGAGCTGGAGGAGGACTGGGGACAAGGGAATGGCTTCCTCCACAATAATGGAGCCTCCTGCACAGGCAGGGCTGGTGCCCTGCTGCTTCCCAGACCCCAGGAAGTTTATTCCATGCTAACTCATGGCTGTCCACATGGCCAGGGGAGTCCAGCAGCCCCTGGTGGCTTGGTGGTGACCAAACCAGAGAGTGAACTGGGAACCTCTCCCTTTCCCAGGCCTCTCCTCCAGGCCACTCCTGGCTGAAGGATGCCGAAAGCAATAAGGGACACGTGGAATCACATGGACCTCGGAAGAACACTGGATGCCCTGAGGTTGATCTGGAGAGATTTGGGGTTCCTCTCCTACCCTGCAAGTGTTTTTTCCACAGTCACTGCAAGAAGAGCTCAGAACTTTGGGCTGGGCCTTTCTGTGCTGGGCAGCCAGCAGGGACACGAGATGGTCTCTGTGTTGATGCTGCCCTTGGACACAACTCCAGAAGGAAAAACGAAGTCAGGCTAAAAGATACCTCCCAAAATATTACATGGTTATCTTGTTCCAGGCCTGTGCTTGTTATTACAGGGAAGAACACAGCAACGCTGTAGCAAAACTCAGATTGTGGGAAGGGAAGGTCCTGTTATTGTAAAACTAAGTGGGTTTATTCAGATTAACACCGTCCTGACCACAGAACTCCTGAGCCCTGAACCACCTCTGTCTAGTGGTTCATCCAGCATCCAGGGAACTGGCCCTGAAGGGATGAAGCATGGAAGGGATGAAGGATTGAGGGGATCCTGCCCAGATTTCCTGCCACCTCAAGGACAGCCCCAGGGTATTTCCAGCACAAATGTCAGGAATGAAGTTTGACTGAGAGCAGCAGCAAGAGCAATAAAATAAGGCTTTCAAGAGCTGTCAGGTGCTGATAACTAACTACACCATCAACAGCAATCAAACCAAATTCAGGGAGGAATTTGGTGCTTTCATCAGAACCAGAAAGAATCTGAGTACGGGGCACAAGTGATTTAATCAGCAGAAGACCCTGAACTGATAACAGAATGGTCCCAAAATTTCAGCTAGGATTGGCCATTTTGCTCCCTGTTATCTCCCTTCCTCTCTCTGTTATCTCCATGGGCTGCAGCTGCAGAAAAACTCAAATGAACAAAGACCAGGACCAGGCATTTTGCCTAAGACTGATGGAAGATTAAGCCTAAAGACCATAGTACAAAATCATCCTTTGTGTGGGAAGGGCCCTTAAAGCTCATCCACACCTTCCACTATCCCAGGCTGCTCCAAGCCCTGTCCAAGCGGGCCTGGAATACTGATATCAGGTTATTCCAACACGCCTTCAGCAAACGAAAGCCTCAAAATGAGTGTGAAATTGTCTTTAAGTAAATCTCCCTCTCCAGAACATCCAGCCCTGACTTTTGGTGCAGCAGCTTCCCCAAGGGACACTTGTTGCCCGGTCCTCCCCATGGCCATGACTCCTGGAGCCCTTAGGACAACACCATCATCTCCACTCCCACCCCGCCCCTCTGTCTCATGGGGAACCTTTTGTCTCCATCCCGCTGTTCGGTGGCTCCAGGCCTGCTCTTTATCTCCCCGCTATCAACTCAATGGCTGCATCTGCAGAACAAAGAGTCCCTTGTCCCTCCCAAGGGCTGTCCTTGATGGCCCATTAACCCGGCACATCAACACAGGCCGGCTTGACATTCCTCCTGCTGCTTTGGCATCCCTCCTGCTGCTTTGGCAATCCTCCGCCCGGCCCTACATCCCTTCTCCCGGCCCTACATCCCTCCTGCCAGCTTGGCATCCCTTCTCCCGGCCCTACATCCCTCCTCCCGGCCCTACATATCCCTCCTGCTGGTTTGGCATCCTTTCTCCCAGCCCTACATCCACCCACCCCTCGGGGCTCGCTATCCCCACCAAACACTTTGCAAGGAGCAACCTCTGCTCGGGGTCCTGCTGCCACCCCAGAGGTGCCACCACCCAGATCATCACTGAGACCTGAGTGCTGAAGTAAAGCTGGAATTTTGTAGAATCATCCAGGTTGGAAAAGCCGTCGGACACCACCGAGTCCAACTGCTCCCCAGCACTGCCAAGGCCACTGCTGACCATGTCCTCATGTCCCCAAGTGCCACATTCACACGGCTGTGAAATCAGTCCAGGGATGTGACTCCACCACTGCCCTGGGCAGCCTGTGCCAGAGCTGGACAACCTTTTCCATTAAGGAATTCCCCCCAATATCCAACCTGAACCTCCCCATGTTCAATTTGAAGCCGTTTTCATCTACCACGGAAGACAGCTTGGGGTGGTGTTATAACATGACAAACACGTGTCCTATGGTGGTCCTCGCTGGCACAAGTTGCCCAGAGAAGCTGTGGAGGCTCCAGCCATGGAGACACTCGAAACTCAACAGGACACAGCCCTGGAGCAGCAGCTCTGGGCAGCTCTGCCTAAGCAGGGCTGGAGAGGACAACCTCCAGAGCTCCCCAGTAACATCATTTCATCCCAGATCTTTCCTTTCTCGTGGGAGATTCTGTCTAACGAGAATTTTGTTTGTTTAACTTCCCTTAATTTCATTCTGTGAGGTCCCATTATCTTCAATAACGCCCGAAGCTGGCTAATGGCAGTGCACGGCCCCGGCAGCTCTGCAGCAGCAGCCATGGGGACAGCACTAAACAGCAGCTTAATTATTACAATTGTCATTTACATAACTGGCTTTTATAAACACCGGGAGGGCAGCCAAGGAAAAAAGGCCTATATTTGGGGAAAAAGAACCGTTTACATATTTCACCCATGTAAACAAGGGCTCAGCTGAACTTCCGTGCTCAGGGTTCCTCCCCTGAACTCCGGGTTTCAACTAAAAAATGCCAAGGACGACTTCAGGAATTTTAACGAAGGAATTAAACTATGAGGGAACTATCCAGAGATTTCCATTCCCTCCAAAGGGGTAAGGAATATCAAAGGGAAGCCTGGGAGCCCTGACAACTTGCAAGGCTGCAGAGCAGCAGCACAGAGAGCAAGGCTAAAAGGGCACAGTAATAATCCCGTGTTTCCAGCTCTAATTCCCAAGCAGCAGAGCTTGATGGAGCTACGAGAGTATCCAGCCATTCCCACTGTCAGGAAAGTACTCAGAGTGTGTTTATACTTTCAGTTGACACTGTACAGCTGGAACTGTTTACTACAGAGAGAACTGTCCAGGTCTAGGGCACCACACTAGGCCACGAATGCATGTAACATTCACATATAAATCCTCTTTTTAAAAAAAATAAATGGATTTATTAAACAGAATTGGGATTTTAGTACATTCCCATTTCCCTATTCCCTCTGACTTACTTTCCCTGCCAAACTCCTCCCCTGGGAGGTGCAGAGCCAGGGCACCAAATCTTGCTCCGAAAGCCAGCACGAGCAAATCTACACTTCCCAGTGCCAGAGGGCAGGGCTGGATGGGATCTTGGGAATTAGGAATTGTTCCCTGGGAGGGTGGGCAGGCCCTGGCCCAGGGTGCCCAGAGCAGCTGTGGCTGCCCCTGGATCCCTGGCAGTGCCCAAGGCCAGGCTGGACATTGGGGCTTGGAGCAGCCTGGGACAGTGGCAGGTGTCCCTGCCATGGCAGGGGTGGCACTGGATGGGCTTTAAAGTCCCTCCCAACCCAATCCAACCTGTGATTCCATGACCAACATGGACCTCGTCTGTGTTCCCACCTCTCTTAGAGCCTGGAAACTCAAAGAGTGATTCTCCCAGCAGTTTTGGGGTGTAGAAGCTGGCAGCTGAAGGGAACTTGCTCACAGCAGACAAAGGAGAGCACTGAAGCACCTGCTCAACACGGAACTATTCCTGTGCTCTTGGTTATGTCTTCCCATCACCCCACGAACAGAGGGGTCTGGAGCACTCAACAGCAATTCCCTGCACTCAGTCAGTTTTCCACTTCATGGAATCCCACATCAGTTTGGGCTGGGAGGGACCTCAAAGCCCATCCAGTGCCACCCCTGCCATGGCAGAGACACCTGCCACTGTCCCAGGCTGCTCCAACCTTCAGTGACTTCAGGAAGTTTCAGCAGGAGTTCAAAGAGACTTTTCTCCTCTAAGGGAGAACCTTGCACGATGCAAAAAACCAAACCCTTGTACCCAACTCAGATTAAACAGTCTAGAAAAAATGTAAATCCAAGCAGAGGTTGGGCTGTTTAATCTCTGAGAGACTTTTTAAAAAGTACCAACACCCTCGGGTGTCTCTGCTGGAAGGTCCAACCCTAAATGTTCACAAACTATTTAACAATAGTGCCCAGGGAAACAGGCTGTACCCAGTTCCCGGGGCAAATCTGTCTCCTCTGTTCTGGAAGTCCCCGGTGTCTCAGGATCAGCGTGACAAAGCCCCACAGGGTCAGATGGATGCAGGAGGAAGCTCTGTGTGATCCATGGAGCCTCCTGGCACCACCATCAGCTGAACACAGTGACAGGCAGGAACTAAGCAGCAAAGTGAGGTTATTGTACAGTCATGAACTTACACTCAATTAAAACCTCAAAATTCCTTCCCTAAATGGGCTCCTCTCCTTTGCACACGCTCAGCATTTATTTACTACCATCAATTCTCTCATCACCAAGTGCAATCAGCCTTTTTCATCCTGTCCATGCAGCAATTTACTGATTTAATGTCAGCCCATTGCTTCCAAACATCCTCCCCCTTCTCTGCAGCAGCAGGACAGCCCTTCCATCCCTGGCTTCCACCCAGTCCTCTCCACCAGAACTTTGTCATCCCACTTTTCTTCAAGTGCTTTGCTCTTTCCACCCCATTAAAACTGCCCCAAATCAGACACAATCCCCCAAAACAGGGCTGTTTTCTGTTGGAGCGGGAAGCACGTGCCACCAGCCCATCCCTGTCCTGGCAGGGCCCACCCCTCCTCCTGCCCATGCTGTCCCAACACATGAACCACTCTAGCTGTGAACAACCACCCCACCTCCAGCAGAGATTCTGGGAATGATTCCAACCTCCCTGTGGCTCCCAAACCTCCCCAGAGCAGATCTGGGCAGGCTGGCTTGGGTGCTCCAGCCTCAAAGTGCCAACTTCACCCGTTTCCTTCCGGAGGGATCTTTGTTTGCTTTCCTCAGGCCCAAGGACTGTGGGATATTTCTCCTGGGCTGAACAAATAAGATAATAGGGGTTGTTTTGGTACCACCCTGTCAGGCACAGCGCCTCTACCCACGGGCAGCTCCAAAATACCACGTAAGGGCCTTCTCTGGAGGAACAGCAGAAGCCAAGCTATCCTGTGGGCAGGGGAGCTCTAAGGAGCTGAAATAACTGGAGATTGGGTTATTTCATAATCATAAACCAAGTAATCTGACTGCTGACACATTCCTGCCCCTGTGCGGAACAGCATCGAAACATTAAAACTGTAGCCACAGCCAGAGCCATCCAAAATTGATGGGAGGACTTCTTACATACGCAGACAGCAACAGGACACGGGGGAATGCTTTTAAATTAAGAGAGGAAAGAGTTAGATTAGAGACTGGGGGAAAGTTCTGCCCCATGAGGGTCGTGAGGCCCTGGCACAGAGAAGCTGTGGCTGCCCCATCCCTGCAAGTGTCCAAGGAAGTGCTCAAGGATGGGATCTGGAGCAAGCCAGGACAGTGGAAGGTGTCCCTGCCCATGGCAGAGGTGGCACTGGATGGGCTTTAAGGTCCCTCCAAACCACTGCAGGATTCTATGAGTCCATGTGTTGGGAACACTCTGCAGAGCCCTGGCAGTGCTGGGAGCAGGTGGGGGAACAGACAGAGCTGTGCAGGAGGATCCGTGGTCTCTGCACCAGAGCAATCCATGGGCCTGGACAACACTGTGGCACCTGCTCCCGTTCCCAGGGACCCAGGATCAACATTCCTGCTCTGCAAAGAGACACGATTATCCCATGGCCCACAGTAGCTTTCTAGTGATTTTCACAGAACCCCAAAATGGTTTGGGTGGGGAAGAACCTCAAAGATAATGGAGTCCCATCACTGCCATGAGCAGGGACATCTTCCACTACCCCAGGTTGCTCCAAGTCCTGTCCAAGCTGGCCTCAGACACTTCCAGGGAGGGGCACCACAGCTTCTGTTCTATGGATTCTAAAAGACTCCCAGTGCGGTGTGGGAAGGAATCCAAGACCCTCTGAGCCCCCAACACAGCCGTGAGTCACCGCTCCAGGCAGCCCCAGCCCACGGCGCCGAGCGCTGGCTGCCACGCTCTGGGATCCAAACTCATAATCATTGAGTGAAAGAGAAATTGCTAAAAGTCAGGAAACCACATAATGGATGCGTGAGTCATCCCTGCCTGAAAAATTTGAAATGCCAAAGAAAGCTCAGAAGAAATCAAAGAAAAACCCACAACGTTCCTGCTGTTCCATCCTGCCACCCTTGAGCCAGGAGATCCATTACTGCGGCACCGCTCGCCCAAAGCCATGGATTCCCAGTGCCCAGCTCTGAGCGCTGGGTATGTGATACCCACGGCAAAGAATACCCAGAGCATGAAAAGCTCGAGATGCATATGCAAAAATTTTGGTAGCTCTGACAAGGTGACTGAGAAATAGAGAATTCCCCTCTTGCTATCAGAATTTATTGATAAATCATGGAATGGCAGAAAGGCTCATGTTGGAAGGGACCTTAAAGCCCATCCAGTGCCACCCCTGCCATGGCAGGGACACCTCCCACTGTGCCAGGCTGCTCCAAGCCCCAATGTCCAGCCTGGCCTGGGACACTGCCAGGGATCCAGGGGCAGCCACAGCTGCTCTGGGCACCCTGGGCCAGGGCCTGCCCACCCTCCCAGGGAACTATTCCTAATTCCAAAGATCCCATCCAGCCCTGCCCTCTGCCACTGGCAACCATTCCCTGGCTCCTGTCCCTCCATGCCTTGTCCCCAGTCCCTCTGCAGCTCTCCTGGAGCCCTTCAGGCCCTGCCAGGGGCTCTGAGCTCTCCCTGGAGCCTTCTCCTCTCCAGGGGAACACCCCCAGCTCTCCCAGCCTTGGAGCATCTCCGTGGCCGCCTCTGGACTCTCTTCAGCAGCTCCATGTCCATCCCACACTGCAGGCCCAGGATGGAGATTTCAGAGCTGACCCATACTCCAGGCTCACAGCCCGGCTCTGTCTCACCTTCATGGCCTCACAGGACAGTTGAGAGAGCCCAGAGCCCCAGGAGTAACGTGGACATGCTGAAGGGCTTTCCCCACACTGCCTGGCCACCTCCTCCTCCTCCCCAGCAGCCCAGGCTCCGAGGACTCCCCTGGTCCCTTCCCAGACATGCTGCTGCATAATTAATCCAAGGGAAGCGGCACCATTCCCACGCCGTACAAGGATGGCTTCTCCCAATTTTAGCCTTATTTATCCCTCATGTGCCTCACCAAGGACTGATGATTTCCATTTTCACAGGAACCCTGGAGAGCAGGAAACAGGGTGACAACAGCCTCTGCCTTGGCCATGGCACACACTCCAAAATGTGCCTTTCCTACAGCCAGAAGGAGTGAGCTGCTCCTAAACCACTGATGCCGTGGGATGTGGCCCTGCTGCAGCCAGCTCAGAGCTTTCCCTTCCACTGAACAAACAGGACTTCATGGGGGCAAGGCTCTGTCAGGGTGAGGTGCTGCCTGTCCCCAGACTCCTACAGCTGATCCCACAGGAAAACCTTAACCTTAATTATCCAACCTCAACAACAGCCTGCAACCATCTACTTCACTTCTTTGGGAATAAAAACCCTTCTCAGTGATCCCCTTATCCTCTACTTCCCAAATTCAAGCAAAGCCACTCTGCTGTATAATTCCCTTCCCACGAGGATCAGGACAGCAGCAAAGGGGGACCCGAGGCAGACGCGGATCCTGGCACGTGGTGCAGGAGAAAGCCAATGGCACGGGAAGGTGAGGGAGGAAAGGAGGAGGAGGAGGGGGAGGAAGGAGCTTGTGAATAGCAAACACAAGTCTGCAGAGAAGCCAAGATTTGTTATTCTTGGTGCTCACAGACCTGTTTGGTTCCAGGCACAAAATGGTGAGAGTCGGGAATCCCGGAACAAGAACGAGATCCAGGATGTGCCACACACTGCCTGTGCAGTGCCCTCAGCAATGGAATGCCAGCAGATCCCACATGGGACAAGTTAAATGACATGGCAGGACAAGGCATTAGAGGTAAATGGGGAAGAAAGTGCCACCTTTCTGCAGGACAAGCTGCAGGAGAGCGGTCACACTGCCCCTGAGCGAGAATCCCCACCTTTACTTGTTCATGGGGAGGAAAAAGGCTCTTCCCGGAAAACTCCACACATCTTTTTTTCCATTGAGTGTCACTATAAAAGATCACCCCAAACCCCAGGTGCTTCCTTTCCCCATGACCAGTCCCTGCCAGTGAACACCACACAGCACACAGGGCAGCAGAGCATGAAAAGCGGCAATTTAGGAGCAGCACCAGCAGCACAAATAAAAATAAATCACTGTATTAGCCGACAAAGATCATTCACATTAGGAAAACAGAAGTTTTAAAATATTTTTCCTTCTTTGCCAACCAAGCATGAGTATTTTGGGTTACATCAGGGCCAGGAGAATGAGAGAATCACAGAATATCCTGAGTGGGGACAGACCCACAGGATCATCCAGTCCCACCCCTGCCCTGCCCAGAGCCCCAACAATGCCAGCCTGGGCATCCCTGGCAGCGCTGGCCAAAGGCTCCTGGAGCTCTGGCAGCCTCGGGGCCGTGCCCATTCCCTGGGGAGCCTGGGCAGTGCCCAGCACCCTCTGGGGGAAGAGCCTTTCCCTGATCTGCAGCCTGAGCTGCCCTGGCCCAGATCCAGCCCTTCCCTTAGGTAGGAAAAATCATCTGCGAACGGCATGGACAAACAGCAATGATCCCAAACGTGCTGGTACAAGGCAGGTGTTCCTAGATTCTAACCCTTCTGCCCCAAATCAAGAGTTTCTATTCTTGAATCCAATGGGAAAATGAGAAGCCCCCCACCCCTTTCTGAGCAGCACCATGCTGGCAGTGAACGAGCCCTGCCTGCCTGGAGCTGAGCTGGTGCCACCTCACTGAAAAGGTTGTTACTAAAAACAATTTAAAAAGAAAAGTCTTGAAATGAGTCACTGTGGAACCAGGATTAAATTGGGAATTTTATGCTTTGCTACTCTGGAAGATGGAAATGCTCCTTTTGGAAAAGAGAGTGGGGAGATTCAGCCCTTGCATAAAAAACACCTCTCCTAAAGTGGCTGTTTTCAGAGGGTGATCAGGGAACAAGGAACTTTCTAGAACAGATACAGACCAAGAGCAGCACTTGAACCCTGAGGCTCCTCATCCCAGTGGGGTCCCAGCAGTGCTGGGGCAGCAGAAGGTGACACAACACACAAGGTGTCATCTCTAGGCCGTGAAACCTGGAGGGTGGGAGCAGGAGCTGCCAAAACCAGGAGGGAATCACAAAACCACTGAGGCTGGAAAAGCCCTCCCAGCCCATGGAGCCCAAGCTGTGCCCAATGCCCACCTTGTCCCCAGCGCAGAGCACTGAGTGCCACGGCCAGGCCTTGCTGGGACACCTGCAGGGATGGGCACTGCAAAGCTCCCTGGGCAGCCCTGCCAAGGCCTGAGCGCCCTTGCCATGGAGAAATTGCTCCTGGTGTCCAAGCCGAGCCTCCCCTGGCCCAGCCTGAGGCCGTTCTGTCTTGTCCTGTCAAGGGGGAAGGAGAGGAGGAAGAGAGGAGTGATGGAGGGAAGGAGGGAATGTTTTTCCAGTGACAATATGCTGTGATTCCAGCAGCTCAGCAGCTCCTGAAACCTCACCGTTAGCATGAAAAATCCACATGGAGAGGCAGCTCCCACACCTCCAGGCTCTTTGCAGTAATAAAGAGGCTTTAAAAGATGAGCTGGGAACTCCTTGGACAGCATACTCCTCATCCTCAGCACACAGGGAAGAGCTCTGGCACGATGCAATCCCAGTTGCAGTTCAGCATTTTAAAGTGATGTTGTGTAAGCAAAAAACCCAAGGAAGGAAACCCCCAAACCTTTCCTGAGCCCAGCTCCAGTGCCACCTCAGCTGCTGCTCCACTGTCTGTGCTAAACCCAGCTTAGCCCTCCTGAGCCTGCCCAGGCACCCAGCACTACAGAGTGCAGAATCTGCGGAAAATCCTCATAAATCTGAGCAGATTCGGGGCTCCCCCCCAAAAGGGTAGCTCACCTTTTCCCCATCATTCCTAAGCCATTATTAAGCTGTAGCCATTATTTAGGCTACAGCCTCTCCAGGCAGCTGGAGAGGCAGTGCAGGGTTTGGAATGTGCCCTTGTCCTGAGCCCTGTATGGACATGACTCAGTTTTGGGGGAACTTAAGGCAGGAAAGAGGCAGTTTTTCAAATCCCAGTCACTGGGAGGCAGACTGTGACAGCCCAACCATGGAATTCCAGACTACGGAATTTGGGTTGGAAGGGACCTTAAAGATCACCCCATCCTACCTCCTGCCATGGCAGGGACACCTCCCACTGCCCCAGGTTGCTCCAAGACCCAATGTCCAACCTGGCCTGGGACAATTCCAGGGATGGGGCAGCCACAGCTTCTCTGGGCATCCTGTGCCAGGGCCTCACCAGCCTCACCTGGAAGGATTCCTTCCCAAGAATTCCTAATCTATCCCTGCCCTCTGTCCCTTGTACCAGGTACCGGCACACGCACCTTTTACTGTCCCAAGTGCCCTCCTCAGGCCCCAGGGCTGTGGGATGGGGGTTCTGGGGGCTATTTCCACCGGCCCCACAGCTCTCTGCATGCTCAGATCCCAGCCCTGCTGCCGCTTTCCCCACAGAACTCAGTGACTGATGTCCCCCCGCTATTCCCAAGTGCCGAGGAGGGAACGCGCCATTCAAAGCACCCTGGGCACGGAGCCAGAGGAGTGGGGTTGGGTCTGACCCCATCAGCACTTGAGCTGAACAAACAGATCCTTCCCGCACCCAGTAATTTGGTAAGAAAATGCCCCACGGAGTTTCAATGAGAGGGATAAATCACTCGGGAAGGGAAGGGGAGAGGCTGATGCGAGGAGCTGAGCTCTGCTCCCGAAGCTGGCAGCCCCAGCAGGAGTCCATGGCACAGCCAGTGCTTGGAGCAGCACTCCAAGGGCAAGCAAAGCAATTCCTCAGGCACCTTCCTCAGCACTCCATAAATCCTCCAGGCACACGGGGGGCAGAAGGTGAGCGCTCTGTGCAGGGCTGATCCCTGAGCAGCCACCGGTCCCAGAGCCATTCCCAGCAGAGCTCTAGTCCTGGCTTGGGATTACAATGGTTCTCCCTCCCTTCCCGCCCCTGGCAGGGCCCTGGATCACAAATACAACAAATGAAGAGCTGTGTGTGCTCAGAGGGGGTGCTCAGTGCCATGGAGACGGGCTCAGGGAGTAGGATCCCCCTCCTCGTTCACATCCCACATCCCCCCCCCAAGGGCTGGGCACACTGCACTGGGAATATTCTCCGTGGGAGCAGTGCCCTTGGAATAGCAGCTCTCTCCCAAGGAGCTCTTTTGGAACTTGCAAGCCCCTCAGCAAAGAACTCGGAGTATGGAACACACAGACCACGGATTAGAAAGCTCAAGTTGGATCAAGCAGCAGCTTGGAAGAGTTAGGGACCAAGCTGGGAATCAAGTGAAGTGTCCATGGCTGCCATGGAACACAGAACACTTCATTTACTGGAAGTTAATTATAGACCAGCACAGCTTCCAGCGAGCTGAGGCTGCCTCGGAGATGTGCTTCAAATCACAGAAAAGTGGCCTTGACTTATTAAAACAGATTCTTATTCCCAAAAATGTGTGGGAGGGACCAAGGCTTTCCACATGATATCAACCACAAAACTTGAGAAAACAGCAGCTTTCTGTGTGCAAATTAAAAATAAAATATTTTCATTACTGCATTAAAAAAAAAGACTTAACAGAACATTGTCATGGACAGCTTCAAAGTTAAATTCTAAAAAAACCTGCCTCTGGTCTCTTCTTTAAAGAGACACAGAAATGCATCCTGTCCACACCTGTCATGGCAGGGACACCTCCCACTGCTCCAAGCCCCAATGTCCAGCCTGGCCTTGGGCACTGCCAGGGATCCAGGGGCAGCCACAGCTGCTCTGGGCACCCTGGGCCAGGGCCTGCCCACCCTGCCAGGGAACAATTCCTAATTCCCAAGATCCCATCCAGCCCTGCCCTCTGCCACTGGCAACCATTCCCTGGCTCCTGTCCCTGCAGCCCTTGTCCCCAGTCCCTCTGCAGCTCTCCTGGAGCCCTTCAGGCCCTGCCAGGGGCTCTGAGCTCTCCCTGGAGCCTTCTCCTCTCCAGGGAGACACCCCCAGGTCTCCCAGCCTGGCTCCAGAGGGGCTCCAGCCCTGGAGCAGCTCCGTGGCTCCTCTGGACTCTCTCCAGCAGCTCCAGGTGCTGGGACCCCCAAGCTGGAGCAGCTCTGCAGGAGGGATCAGCCCAGGGCAAGGGGGCTCCAGGGCTGGAGCTGCAATTCCTGCTGGAGGTGAGCAGAGCTCACCCCAGCCAGTCCCACTCCCCAGCTCACCTGGCTGAAAGCTCTATTTGCCAAGAGTTTTAGCAACTTCACTTGGAGGGGAAAAAAGCATTTGTGGAGAAAAAGGAATCTTACTTTTTCAGTCTTTTATTTTCAAGCTACATCAGCTGATCTGAAAAAAAAATCCTCAAAACCCAAAAAAGGAAGCTGAGTCTCCTATCAGCTCTCCTGACCAGTACGAGCACAGGACACAGCCACTGGCTGTACTGGTGATATTTCTTTCCCAAGAGCAGAAGTGTCACCTCTGCAGCATTCCCCCCCCAGCCAGAACACACAGGACTAAGTTTAGCCATCATTAGGCCACAGATAAATCCCTCCTAACCCCTGTCCTCTCCCAGAGCCAAGGAGGCACCAGCAAACCAAACCATTGACCAAGAGCTCTACATTCACCCAAATCTGACTCTTTAAACTTATTATTCAGTGCTAATTCCTTACAGCTCTTCCAGGGATTGGAGGAGCAGCAGCCCCGGGATCTGAGCAGCAACACTTGGGTATGCTGGGCTGAAAAAATCCTGTCAGTGTGTGAAATTCTGGGTTATTTCTGTTCTGCTGACTCAGTATTCAGCATCAACCACAGCCACGTTAAAGAACTGTGTTTACCAAAGGGATAACTCTGGCTACCAGGGAAGTTCCCTGCCAAATCCTAACACAAACCACAGGTGACTCAGGAAGACGAGTCCAGACTCCTCTGAATCTCTTTTAATACCTCATTAATCAGGAAAAAAACACTCTATACCCTCCAGGAAGAAAATATTCCTTCCAGCGGCAGCACAAAGGGGAAAAGAAGCCACGAGTTTTCCTCCCTCCTCTGCTGCAAAATGGGGAATTTCCCTGCAGCTTCCCTGAAAATTCTTGTCCAAACCACTTACAAGTGGCACAGGCTGCCAAGGGCAGGGATGGAATCACATCCCTGGAGGGATTTAACAGCCCTGTGGATGTGGCACTTGGCGACATGGGTTAGTTGAATCCTCCAAGGGCTTTTCCAACCTATATAATTCTATTATCCTCTCCATTAAACCCAGCCCTTTCTCACCTTGTGCACCAAAGCCTTCACGTGTATTTCTACCAATGCTCACACAAAGACTCTAGCGAACAATAAAACCTTTTGCCTCCTTCTTTCCAACACAAATTCCCTTGCTTCTTAAGGACAGTTGAGTCCTGGTGCAATGTCCAAGAAACTCCAGCAGTGCAGGTGCAACCAACCTGGTCTGCCATGAGTGGGCACAAGTGACTTTCCTTACGGATTTGATCATTTCAAAGGAATTCAGCCACAAAACCATTTAGATCAGAAAAGCCCTCCAAGACCATCAAGTCCAACCTCGCTCCAACAGCTCCACATCCTTCTGATGCTGGCCCCAGGGCTGGAGGCAGCTCTGCAGGTGGGGTCTCACCTGGGCAGGGCAGAGGGGCAGAATCCCCATCCCTTTCCTGCTGCGCATGCTCTGGGATCTGTGGATCACAGCACACAGGGACTTCGGGATGCCATGCACAGGGCCGGGATGCGTTGATTGCTGAAGTGTCACAGATCCCCCACTTCTGGCTCTTAAGGATTAAACACTGAATTCCTGCTCTCTTCCCTCCCTGGCACACACATGGCAGGTCTGAGGTGCCCAATCCCACCAGTGACAGTTCCCCGGCAGATCCACAAGTCCCCATCCCCACTGGGACCCCGGAGCAAGGCGCTCAGCCGGGGAAAGTGTTTATTCCCAACCACTCGCTGCTGCTCCATCTGGACACGTCTCTGGAGCTGTGGGAGGACTGTGGCCCAGGGGATGAATGCAGACACACCAAGGTGCTCAAAGCCAGGGCAGGTCTCAGTGAACCCCCAGCCTTTCCAGGAACGCTGGATGTGCCACAGGCTGGACCATCACGCTGACCTTTGAGAGGGTCTCGAGTCCCTGCTCTGCCAGGTGACTTCCTGCACAGCAGTGAGATCTCTGCACTCTAATCCTGCCTTGGGAACAGGAAACCTGATGCTCCCACAACCTACCACAAGGTAAACTGCCCCAGAGCCCGTGAGGAACTCTGAGGAGCTGGAAGCAACATTCTCAGTGCAGGTGTCTGGCAGATGCTGGAGAAGCCACCTCTGCTTACAGGTCCCCTCTGGGCTTGAACCACAGAACAAGACTTGGGCTTGGTGTAAAAATTCCGGCTGCCTGAGTGAACAGCAATTGGAGTTTCTCCCAACCCCAGAGGAATCACGAGACTGAACCAATTACACATTTTCAGTGGGAATAAGGATGAGGTGGGGTGAAGTGTCCCCCTTTTCCCACATCTCAGGAAACCTCCACCCCAGTTCCTATGCTCCTGGCAGGACCAAGAGCAGCCCATCCCACATCCCTGTGGGCACAGCAGGGCTGTGTAGATCCCTGGCATTCCCACTGCTTCTCCCACACAGAGCCCGCTACATCCTGGATCCTCCCCATGTTCCCAATCTCAGCCTCTCAGGAGGGCACCAGGGCCATCACAACGCCGGGATTTGGGGCTCCCTGTGCTCAGAGTGCCTGTGCAGAGTCCAGATTGCTCTTCCAAAACCCCGAGTGGTGCCAACCCAGCAAAGAGCCAAAGGTACCACAGAGATCCTGGCTGGGATGAGCTGGGACAGTGGAATAGCGGGACAGCAGGATACCTCCTCCCAGCAGAGTCCCAGCGAGTGGGAAAGCATCTCAGCCATTTCACCTTGTTAGGCTGAGCAGCTGAAAATAGCCCCAGGATGAAAAACAAACCAGCTGGACAAGTTCTCCAGTGGGAGGCTCCGGCCAGAAGGGAGCGTGGAGCTCTGTCCTGCCCGGAGCTCTGTCCTGCCCGGAGCACCCAGCACAGCAAGCTCCAGAGGGGTCACCACCAAAGCAGCTGGAGCTCTGTCCTGCCCAGAGATCTGTCCCGCCCAGAGCTCTGTCCCGCCCAGAGCACCCAGCACAGGGAGCTCCAGAGCGGTCACTGCCAAAGGAGCATCCCCCCCAGGTCAGCCCGCGGGAAGGGAGGAGTGACAGGGAGAGCACTGCTCCATCCAGCAAACCTTTGAAGATATCCATCTCACAGGATGGCACAGAAACGCCAGACATTCCCATTATAGCTCTGACATGACAAACTCCAAGGTTTGAGACTCACCCTTTGAAGCATAAAACATCTTTTCTCCTTTACCAAGAGGAAAAATAAAAGGTGGGAGAAAAAACAACCAGCAACTTACTCTAACTGCTGTTAGGAAAACTTCTCTAGGAATTGTCCTGCAGTGTGGGAGAACAAGACTGAGCACCCCCAAATATCCCTTTCCACCCGTCTTTTTTTTGTTAATGATACAGCAAATGAATGAGGAACAGGAAAACCTGTTTATCTCCAAAACACAAAGTGCAAATCTCCAGGAAACAGTGTGGTCCGTGAGAAACCTCTGAGAGCAGCAGGAGCAGAGGCCAGGAGGAAAGTGCTTGGGATGGCACAGGAGCAGTCCTCATCACTGCCCTGCTGAGAGATCCCTCTGCCAGGTGTGCTGCCATCACCATTCCTACAAAACCATCAGCGTTTCCCAGTTAGTTTCCACACTTCCCGGAGCATCTCCTCTTTGATCCAGAGGCCCTCCAAGACACAGCTTAATTAAATGACTGTCCCCTCAGCAGGCCAGGCTGGAGGAGTGCCACTTCCATCTGCCACCCCCGAGGGAAGCTGAGGAACCTCTTCATCGTCCCAGCACTGCAGCAGAGGGTCCCACGCACACCTCTCGGGACACCCACAGCCAGAGCCAGCCTGGGCTCCGGGACTCGAGAAACTCAAAAGTCGGAGACCCTGAGCACCAGGACAGAGCAGAGATGGGGCTGCTCTGGCAGAGCTTGGCACAATCCAACCCCCAAACCCCCTGGGAGCATCACCGACTGCACTGTGGTTGTGTCCCAGTCCCAGCTGGGGACAAACCAACCTGAGACCCCCAGCAGAGTCACCGGGATCCACATATCCCACAGGTAAAGCACAGCGTGGACAAGAATTTCCTTCCTGATCCTCTCCACAAAATCTCCTCCTGATTTTGCAGCTTACAGGCCAGACCCACTGTGAAATCCGAACCACTGCCACCTTCCCAAAATGCTCCAAGGTGCTCAGAGCCTTCATCAGCCATTTCCCCAACAATACTTTATCCCTGGTTTCTTTCCTTTCACTTCCCACAAGCCTAATGCCACTGCTGAGGGGCCAGACGTGGATCCAGCTTCAGAAATGCCAACCAGGAGGAAGCTGTGAGGCTCCGGGAGGATCTGCCCAGCCTGAGATGGGATCACCTCCCTGAGCAGCAGCCCCAACCTCAGCCACAGCCCCAGCAGGCAGGAAAAACCCTCACACATGGGATTAAGAGGGAATAACCCTTCCACAGCCTGCCTGGCCTGGAGGTATCCTCAGCTCACCTGCAGTCCTGGAGCTTCTCCGTGAAAAGCATGAGGCCTCCAGGCCAGCACAAGATGCCAAACCTGGACTTTTGCCTTCCAACTGCCAAGCAGCTGGAACAAACCTACTCGGGCACCCTTAAAAACAGCAGCAGCTTGGAACAGATTAATTCCAGAATTATTTCTCTTCCCCCCCAAATTAGTTTTTACCCTCCATCCATCTCTATCCAGTTAAAAAACAACTTTTTTTTTCCCCTTTGGCTTACTCACCCATTAATTACGTCCTGGCACTCTTACAGATCTAAACACACGCATTGCTTAGCAGCTTTAATCCTGAATTATTCCTCCCTTCCCTGCAATCCAAAGCCTCCCTTGCCTAGGAAGGGGCAGGCTGTTCCAACCAGCAAGCTGTTCCTTTGTAACTCAGAGAGGAACATTCCTCAAGTTCTCCTGTTTATTGTGTTTGTATCCTCCCAGAACAGCCAAATCTATGGCACCAGAGCTCCAAACCTGGAGGAAAGAATTAAACTGACCTTAAAACTCCATCCTTCAGGGAAAAACAAACACTTGGGTACAAAAATAGTGTCTTTTCCTGCAAAATGTGTGTGTGTGTTACCAAACATCCCCATTTTCAACTGGATTGCTGCTGCTGCCACTTTCTGAGGGCTGCTGGCATCAGCGATTTCCAGATCCCAGAGGAGGTGAAGAGATGGTGGAACTGGGAGGATGCAGAGCTCCTTGGTGGGATAAAGTGCACTTGCAAGGAAGTGCTGTATCTGCCTTTGTGGATCTGGCAAATGTCTCTTAAAACAAGTCTCAGCAAGGTGCAGAAAAAAAAATATATAAAAAAACATATATATGTGTATGTGCCAGAGGCAACCACTCAGGCTGGTGAGAGACTTCCAAGGAGCACTTGGTGGTTCCCAAAGTCAAACTCCACAGATGTCCATGACACACAGCAAGTTAATGCATTTTCCAAAGTGGAAAAAATAGGTTACTTAAAAATAGGTCCATAATCCAAACAAACAAGCATCCTGGTACTATTTCATGGAGGGTAAACAAGCAGGCAGGGACAATCCAGGGACAGAACCACGTGTGGTTCCCTAATGACTTCCTCACCCTCCTCTGATGGTTTTCCATCAATTGCAGAGCCGGGGACTTTGGCCAGGACTGCCAGGAAAAACACCTGGGCACAGTCCTGCCATCACTCCTTATCATTAATTGCATTATTAAGATTATTGCATGGAACTCAGAGCCCCTTCCAGCACCTAAAGGGGCTCCAGAAGAGCTAGAAAGGGACTTTGGACAAGAACCTGGAGGGACAGGACACAGGGAATGGTTCCAGTGCCAGAGGGCAGGGCTGGATGGGATATTGGGAAGGAATTGTTCCCTGGGAGAGGTGAGGTCCTGGCACGGGCACAGTGTGCGCTAGGAGCTCCTCAAGGCTCCCATGTGCTGCAGGAGTGACGGAGCAATGGCTTTAATTAAACAGTTCTTCGGCCCCACCAGCACCAGCTCCTAGAACTGAACCACAGCTCTGGAGGTGCCAGAAAATTAATCAGGCACGGCCGCAGGGGCTGGGGAAATGAAGGTGAGGGAAAATTAAAGTGTTCCAGAGAGCCCAGCTTGGATCAGCCATGGGAACAGAGCAGACGGCTCAGCACGACAGCACTGCCTCCGCAGGAAACATCCCCAAATTCCACAGCAAATAAAGTCTGGAGGGAGGGCGGGGGGAAGCAGCAGGTCCCAGAGCTGCACCTCGTAACAGGAAGAGGCCAAACTCCGCATTATTCACAGCACCCCAGACTGCTTTGGGCTTGAAGGGATCTTAAATCCTGTTCCAACCCGGCCACCTTCCACTGTCCCAGGCTGCTCCAAGCCCCAATGTCCAGCCTGGCCTGGGACACTGCTAGGGATCCAGGGGCAGCCACAGCTGCTCTGGGCACCCTGGGCCAGGGCCTGCCCACCCTCCCAGGGCAGATTCCTACCCAACAGCACCTGACTGACACAAGAGAGAGCAACCAAATCTCCCTCCCCAGCTGGGGTCAGGGGGATTCCCAGATCTTCACCCAGCAGCAGTTAAGGTCCCATCTCCTGTTTCCAGCACGTTCCTGCCCCTCCAGTTATCCACAGCAGGGCTCCGCACAGCTGGACCACCCGGGAAAAGGAACCCCCCAGTGGGAATCCCAGAGCTGCTCAGCGGAGCAGCAACTCTCGCACTGGCTCCGCCTGCTCAGGAGTTTATTTCTCCCTCTCAGGATTTAAAGCAAAGCTAATTAATGAAGGAAACAGCTTTTTTAACACTAATAAGCTTGTGCAATTAGGGCTCTGGGGAGCAGAATGCCAGGCTGGGCACAGTCCGGTACCGAAGGGTGTCCAAGCCTGGCACTGATCCTGGGCTTGGAACCACCAGGGACACAAGCCACTGCCACTGCCTTTTCCATCAGCACAGCCTCCAAGTGGGACAAGCAGAAGGACAGGGATAACCTCAGGGAAAAGTGCTGCTTTTCAACCACCTGCTCACAGAAAGAGATTTTTAAGTAACAAATCATGGAATCCCAGGATCCCTGGGGCTGGAAAAGCCCTCCCAGCCCATGGAGCCCAAGCTGTGCCCAATGCCCACCTTGTCCCCAGCCCAGAGCACTGAGTGCCACAGCCAGGCCTTCCTGGGACACCTGCAGGGATGGGCACTCCAAACCTCCGTGGGCAGCCCCTGCCAATGCTAAATCCATGTGAAATTATACCAGGATGGCCTCTTAGCTCCCTTCCCTCCCCAAACCGCAGGCAGATCAGGAACTACACCTCGCTGGAGGATAACTCAGCTCCCCTGGGGTGTCACCAGATACTCCCCCTGTCCCTCCATCCCCCACCCCACCTGGAGGAAGAGAAGGAGAGAGCTCTCACACGGAATTGTGATGTACCAACACACCCAGGCAGCCTGCGAGCCAAACACCAACTGAGCAGGCCACAGAAAAGAAAAGTGCTTTTCCTTCATGCTCCCTTTGGGATAAGGCTCCACTCCAGAACCACCAAAGCAACCCAGCCCCTGTGGCCGCACTGCAAGGGATGTCAGGAGGCTCCTTCCTCACACTTTACTGCTCCATCCCCTCCTGAGATGAAAGGATGGAAAGGACAGGAGGATTGCTGCCTTGGACTTCCCACATGGACACGTGTATCCCTGCCCTGCTGTGGGAAAGGCCAACCCCAAAAGCCCAGTTGGGAGCAGGAGATGCAGCTCCCTCCAGCCCCACCAGGCCAGGCAGTGTCCCAGCAGCTTCCCCTGCACTGCTCCCATAGCAAGGGACCACCCATGGGGCACAGGAGACACAGAGAGAGCTGCTTTCCAAAGGAGTAAATATATAAATCTAACAAGAAATTAAATTAAGATCCCCTCTCTGATCCAGCTGAGCAGTACTCCAAGTTTCTGGGCCAAGCAGGGAAGGGAATGAGCAGGAGGGAGCCAGGAGCTCCCCAGCAGCCCCAGTGCTGTCCAGCCAGCCCTACTCCTCCTCCTCCTCCACATAAGGCCAGTCTGCTGCCAAAACACAATTTTTCCACCTCTCAGAATGGCAATTCCTCGAGATGAGTTTCATTCCCGAAGGAAGCCAAGGCCGTGCAATCCACTGGGGCTTCCAACCGAGCTGGGGAAGAACATGGACTATTTCCTAGCAGAGTTTTCCAAGTATTCTCACAACAGCTTTGTCTCCCTTGCCCAACCCAAAGCTGCTATACTCGCAGGTGCACCTCCTACTCAGTGAACGTGCACACTTTGAAGGAATAATTTAACAGCAAAATCCTTCCAGTGCCAAAGGCAAAACCTCCTTTAAAAGGCATTTTATCAGAGCAAGGAGAGGACAGCAGGTCGCTGTGGCCCATGAACTCCGCAGGTCCATGGGTAGGACGGGCTGCAGGAGTCACTCCAGGGAAGGTGTCTGGACAAGGCAGGCTGTGCACCTCCTGGGGGCTGGGATCCAGGGCAGGGCCTGGAGCTTTCCAGCACAATAACACTGCCATGAAATCCTGCCCTGCTTCTGCTCCCACAGCGCTGGGATAGTACCGAGAGCTAGAGAGCAGCCAGATCACAGAATCCTGCAATCATAAAGGCTGCAAGAGATCTCCGAGATCACTGAGTCCAACCTCCAGCCACTTGCAATCTCAAGTTACCATCTCAGATCCTATCTCACCTGCTGCCTCTAACCAAGCAGGCCTAATCCAGAGGCAGCCCCCATGGCACCCTGCTCGCTGCAGCCGTGGAGTCAGAGGCTCTGGCAAAGGGACAGAGCGTGGACGTGGATCCTGGGTGACGCAAACTCAGCACGACCAGGGAGCTGCATCAATGTCGTATTTCGCTCCCTCGGTGACAAGGATTTAAACGGGGAGATCAAGGAGACCCAGCCCTGTTCCCACCCTGCAGGATGATCCATCCCCAAGCTTCCAAAGGCCCCACTGAGGCCATGTCCTGCTCAGGCATCAAAAGCTTTTGCTGCAAGTTCCAAGTCCAAACTCATCACTTCCCAAGGCAGAGGGTTTGCAGCAGAGGATTCACTGCCAGTGAACCCCCCAGGCCTTGGGATGGCAAGGACAGACAGGGCTCGGGCACAGCCTCCTCACCCAGAAATTCGTGTGCTCCCCCTTTGGAATTAGTGACAGTAAAAAGCCTGTGGCTGCAGCCCCCCTTCCTCACACTGCCTTTCCCCCACGGGATGCTCCCTGGGTTCAAGGGCAGCTCAAGGTGTTCCAGGCAAACAGAGAAACAGCCCTGGGCACAGCCCTCCAGCTTTGGACACCGACGCTATCAGCATATTTTTTCAACTGGCTTTTTAAACCACTTAGACAAGAGCAAAGATGACTCAAGAAATGTTGTGATCAAGGAATCAAGACAGGGAAGTGAGAGACAGGGCAGGAGAAGGAGAAAGGGAGAGAAAGGGAGAGAAACTGCGGGAAAAGGAAAAGCCACCAAACCTGGCCAGCCCTGCACCAGAGTCCAGCCCTTGCCAGCCCCTGGTGCACGAGCTCCACATCTCCCACAAATGCCTCAATCCCAACACACAATCCAAAGCCCATCTCTGAAGTGCTGCAGCAAAGAGAGACAGGAAAAACCCATGCCACGATCCCTGACTTGCCTCAAGGATGCCAGAGCGGGGACCCACGCAAGGCCCCAGACATGGAGACACAGCCCCACAACCCTGGGGATGCCACACAACAGGAAGGAATTCCATATAAAATGAAATAAGGCTCACGGCAACGCAGGCTCGCATCACTTCCATATGACAGCAGGGAGATGGGGCGGGTCTGGATCTGTACATGGAAGATGTCTCCATTAAGGGAACCAGCAATGAACCCCACTCATCCAAATCCCTACCCCTTCACAGCCAGTTTTCCTTGGATCTCCTACCAACACACCTGAAAGTGCCCACCTGTGCTGGGCAGCACAGAGAACAAACACCTAAAATGACAACAATAATCCTAAATCCCACAAACTACATCCAGTTGTGATGTCGTTTAAGGAGGCAGAGCCAACTGTGCAAGATTAGTATCTTAAACGAGATGAAATTTAAGACTTTTGATCCGCGCAATGGGTCACGTTTTTGATGGCCCACAAAAAACTTGCGTAAAACATTGGCCACAACCCCGGAGGGTGTCCTGATAAGGACCAGAAAAAGGACCAAAACCTGGCTGATTTAGGCAACAGTCAGATTACAACAAATGAGCTGAAAGAGGGGTAAAAAAAACAAAACAAAAAAACCCCTGAAAATCCAATCTGTCCCCGAGGAGACTCATTTACCTCTTTTAAGGGGTGTGAAAAGGTCCGGGGGCAGGGCTGCAGCCTGACAAATTCGGGCTAAAAATAACCAGGGCGGGTGCAAACAATAACGTGGGGCCGGGTCACACATCCTGTGACAGTGGCACCGGCAGGATCCCAAACCTGGGCTCGGGGCAAAGCCCCGGAGCTGGGAGAGGCCCCTTCTGGCTGGCCTTTGCTCCAAACACCCCACACCTTGTGAAATGGCTCCTGTGCTGCCGAGTGGAACCCAACTGCAATCTGATCCCGGCAGGAAAAGATTAGAGATCAAAGATTAGGGCCTCAATTTGCCTCTGACTGAGTCAAAGACAGGAGAAAATCTTATTTTCCCCGCGGTTCAGTCACCAACTCTGATTTTCCTGCATGGACAAACTCACCCGTTTCAAACTCTTGCTTTCAAAAAATATCCCAGGAATCGGGATCATTCACTAATCTTCCATAAAACCTGCTGATGCATCCCCTGAGTGTGCAGAGGAATCTCAGCAGCCCAAGGAGTGCTGGAGCTCAGGCTTCTGCTCTCTGCAAACACTTCCCTGCACCACCTGAAAAATTTCCCTGTTCCAGGGAAAAGCGACTGGTGCTGACATTTCATCATCAAAATCCTGCCATCCCAGTTAAAGAATTTTAAAAAGCACCTCTGCACCTTGGAAAATGTGTCAAAACCAAGCACTTTCACTTTCAAAACGCCGTCCAACACTCACCTCTGCTTCACACCAAGCAGCCAACACAACCAGCACCTTCTGCTTCCAGGGAAAACATCAGGAAAAGTTCTCCTGTGCCAGCTGAGGACATTCCCTGCTCTGAACTGGGAGCAACATCTCAAAGATCTCAAAACCAAACGGCCAAGAGACCTCAGAGGACACACTGAGCTGTGGTAGGAGAGAGCAAGGAGCTCTCCCAACCTGCCCGGCTGCTCTGGGAAGGGACACAGAGCAGGGGACACAAATCCCTCCCTGACCACATTCCTGCACGTTTGGGGCTCCAACCTGCAGCCAGTTATTAATCCTTCACAGGTCTGGAAACCCAGCAATAACCAGAACGCAGCCCAGAGTGGCTCAAAGCTCTCCATCCTGCAGGAACAGCCCTCCTTGGGGGGGATTTATTGGAGCCTGGGAGTCGGGCTGCTCCCAGCCTGGTCCCGGAACTGCTCCCGGCCCAGTCCCGGGGCTGCCTCCGCTTGCAGCCAAGAGCAAAGCCAGCAGCTGAATCACCCAGGCTGCCACACTTCTGCAAGGCCTCCAAAAATAACTCCACTGGAAATTCCTTGGAGGCACAAACCTTGCTTCAGAAGGACTGCAGAGATCCAGTTTCCTTAGTGGAGCAGACTGGATGCGAACTGGCCCGAGGGTTTAGGAGCACAAGGGAAGGGGATAAGGAGCCCCTTCTCCCGGAGACAGCAAACAGCGAGTCACAGAACCCATCCCCGGCCAGGACAAAACAAGCACCCTGCCCAGGGCTCACACACCGAGTTCCCGCTGGTTCTGCTGATCCCACAGCTCCAGGGCCTGCTCCTTGTCCTGTTCCCATCAACGAGCCCTGTGCGCAAAGCCGAACCCTTCCCAGGATGCCGCTACGGCGCCTTTCATCCAAAAACCCAACATCCAACCATCATGCAAACACCTTCCCCTGCACCCCAGCCCCGCTCTCACAGCCCCCAAAGGAAACCTTTTTCCTGTCCTCAAGCACGGCGCTGTCCAGGCGGGACCCCGGCGGGGGCAGGTGGGGGACTCGGGGGTTCCAGGTGAGGAGCAGCCAGCGGTGCTCGGCATTCCCATTCCCGGGAGCTGCTCCAGGCTGCCCTGTACCCCTCCAGGGCCGGGACCCCGCACACGGCTCGGGGGCGGCTGGGGGTCCCGTCCCGCTCCTACAGCTCACAGCGGGATTTACGGACCGGCCCCAGCGCTGACCTCGGGCACTGGCACAAGGACACAGAGCCCACGGAGATGTCACCAGGTCCCAGCGGCGGCCAAAGCCGGGCTCCGGGGGGAAACCCACAGGGTCCCGGGGGGCTTGGCTGCTCCTGCCCTTTCGGCTGGGGGGGTTGGGTTTTGGGGTGGAGGCGATGGAAAGAGGGGAAGCAGTGTCTGGGAGTCAGGGCTGTGCTGCCTGTGCCCCTCAGGTGGGACTCGCTCGGCCCTGGAGAGGGGGGAAGCAAGTCTGGGGGGTCGCACACCGCGGAATGTCCTCAAAAAACAAGAAAACACCGGAACTTTCGGCACGACCCCGAGCTCCCTGCCAGCCTGTAATTAGCAGAGGACAAACATGTAAAATAACATGAATAATCTCAAATCCCGCTAATTGGTCCCAGTCGATGCGATTTAACGAAGAAGAGTCCAATATTCTAAATCAGGTGAAATTTAAAACTTTTGACCTAAACAGCCCGAGCCCATTGCAATAACAAACACGGGTTATTTCGGTCCTTCGAGCCTTGCGAGGTCCCGAACCGGGGCCGGGCAGCGGATCACTGTAGCTCTTGCCCAAAACGCCGAGGAATGGCCCCAAAACGGAGGGGGGTAAGGGGGGGCAGGCAGGGCCCTCCCCGGGCAGCGCCCGAGCCCAGCGGGGCGGGCAGGGGAACGCTGAGGGCGCGGGTCGGGGGCTCACCTGCGATAGACGAGTCATCCAGGTGGGAGCCGGGGGCCCGCTCGGCGCGGCCGGGATGCTGCAGCAGGAGGAGGAGGAGAAGGAGGAGGAAGAGGCCGCACAGCGCCCGCACGGCCCGGCCCGGCCGCGGCTCCATTTCCGCGTCCCCGCCGCCGTCAGCTGCTCCTCGGCATGGGCGCGGGCTGCGGGGCCGCGGGGTGTCCCGGTTATCCCGGCAATCCCGGCGATCCGGCACCGCCGCCAGCCGCGGCCGCACACCGGCTACCGGAACCCTCTGCCCCCCCGTCCCGCAGTGGTCTCTCCCAGGACAGC
>VZRL01004754.1:96881-121816 GCA_013397895.1 Origma solitaria
GGGGGTCTCTGCCGGCCCCGGATCCGGGCAGGGGACAGGGGGAGCCGCCCGTCGGGGCCAGGGCGGGGTTGGGGGCAGCGGGACCCGCCCGGAGCGGGATAACGGCACCGCCGGGGAGCAGGGGCTGGGATAACGGAGGTCCGGCGATAACGGGACCTCCAGGGATAACGGGACCGTCAGGAATAGCGGGGGGCCGGGGATAACGGGACCGCCGGGGATAACGGGACCGTCAGGAATAGCGGGGGTCCGGGGATAACGGGACCGCCGGGGATAACGGAGCACCGGGGAGAACAGGGTTGGGATAACGGAGGTCCGGCGATAATGGCACCGTCAGGAATAGCGGGGGTGCAAGGATAACGGGACCGCCGGGGATAACGGAGGACCAGGGTGCCGGACGAGCGGAGTTTTGGGCGGGAGCGGGGCCGGCAGCTGTCGGGACTTAGCGGGNGGCGGAACCGCCCGGCATGGCGGGACCGGCAGGAATAGCGGGGGTCCGGGGATAACGGGACCGCCGGGGATAACGGGACCGTCAGGAATAGCGGGGGTCCGGGGATAACGGGACCGCCGGGGATAACGGAGCACCGGGGAGAACAGGGTTGGGATAACGGAGGTCCGGCGATAATGGCACCGTCAGGAATAGCGGGGGTGCAAGGATAACGGGACCGCCGGGGATAACGGAGGACCAGGGTGCCGGACGAGCGGAGTTTTGGGCGGGAGCGGGGCCGGCAGCTGTCGGGACTTAGCGGGGACAGAAACTGCCCTCACCGCACCCGCCCCCCGGCCCCGCTCCCGGGCCCGGCGCTGCAGGGGCTGTGCTGACACCGGGGAGCGCTGCATGGCCCGCGGGACCCCCGGGCCCCCGAACTCACCCAGCGATCCCCGGCACTGACCCTCCCTTGATCCCCCTGCACTGACCCCACTGACTCCACTGTGCTCACCCCACTGACCTGACCCCCGCACTGACCCACCGAGCTCCCTGCACTGATCCCACTGACCCCTCCAGCACTATTCCACTGCACTGACCCCACTGATCCCCTGCACTGTCCCCACTGCACTGACCCGCTTACCCCCCCCGTACTGACCCCACTGACACCCTGCTCTGGCACCACTGCCCCCGTTGCTCTACCCCCTAAGTGCTCTTCCTCCCCTGCACTGACCCCCCTGCACTGACCACACACATCCCTTGCAGGCGCTGTCACACATGTGCAGCAGCCAGGACACGCCAGGGCTGTCCCCGGGGTGGGGGTGCTTGCAGTGGGCACTTGTCACAGGGCCCTGCTGGCGTCATCCCCAGGGTCACTGCCTCACTCCGTCAGTGTGGGGACACCTGTGGGTCCCTGAGAGCCTGTGGGGGTTGGGGATGTGTGCCTGGGCTGGGGACTGCTGGGCTTCCTCTGCTTGGCTCAGGGGAAGGAGAAGCCACCAGAGTACTGTTGGTGGCCTGCGGGGATGAGCTGTGGTGGGTGTGTGGTGGGAGGGGGCCGGCACTGGGGCCGTGGCTGCCAGGAGCATCCGTGGACAGTTGTAGTGGTGCCTAGAGGTGCCGGCTGTGGCTGTGGCTGTGGGCTGTGCCCTCACGCATGGCAGCACGTTTGGTTTGGCCATGGCCTGGAGAGGGGCCAGAGCAGGACGGTTCTGCCTGCCCAGCACTGGGACCTGACGGTGGCTCGGCTGGAGGCCATGGAGCCTGACCTGGCCTGGCTGGCCCCATCCATCCTTCCATCCATCCATCCATCCATCATCTGTCCATCATCCATCCATCCATCCCTGTCCATCCATCCATCCATCCCTCCACCCCCCCCCCCATCCCTATCCGTCCACCCATCCATCCATCCCTGCATCCATCCATCCATCCATTCATCCATCCCTCCATCCCTCCATCCATCCATCCATCCATTCATCCATCCCTCCATCCCTCCATCCCTCCATCCATCCATCCATCCATCCATCCATCCATCCCTTCATCCATCCATCCCTCCATCCATCCCTCCACCCTCCATCCCATTCATAATCCATCCTCCATGCATCCATCCACATCCTCCGTCCTTCTATCCATCCACATCTAACCATCCATCCCTCCATCCCATGCACCATTCATCTCATCCATCCCATTGTTTATTGCATCTGTCATCCATCTTCCATTTATCTGTCCATCCAACCTCATCCATCCATCCATCCATCATCCATGCCATCCCTCCCTCCATCACCCACCCACCATCTCTCCATCCATCCCACTCTGCCTGCTGGGAACAGTGGCCAGGTCAAGCAGGGGGTCCCCACATTCCTTCATGGGGCCTGGATCTTGTTCCAGCCCTGGAGCTGCAGAGCTTTGTCAGCGTCTGGAGCAGAGGGCAAGGGCCGGGAGTGGCCATGGCCATGCCAAGGGGCAGAGCGGGACTCAGCCTGGGAGGGAAATAAAATGAGGAAATTAGTCACGACAGCTGGAAAATGAGGGAAACCAAAATCCTCCGACTCAGCATGGTAGTTAATTTAGCTGCCACGGCAGAGCCTGGGTCAGAGCTGAGTGGCCCCTGGGGGGTCCCTGGGTCCCCACCATGGCCATGGGCCCCTGTGGGGTCCCAGCTTGGGATTTAGAGATTTCAGTAATTTTATTAATTTCCTCTTTCTCCTGCTGAGCTGGCGGCAGTGCTGGGGGGCCGTGCTGTGTCAGTCCCCCTCGGAGCAGGAGTGACCCCTGTGACCGGGCACGTCCCTCGGGCCGGGATGGTGCCCGGGGCAGGGCGGGGCGCACAGGGCGGGGCACGGTGGGGTGTGAGGTGCCTCAAGAGGAGGGTGCCGGCGGCTGTGGTGCGGGAGGGGGTGCCTGGGGGTGCAAGGTCGGTTCGGGGAGGTCGGGTCGGGTTTGGGGCCGTGGGACAGGGAGCTCACGGGGGCGGCTGCTCCACTTCCCCGGCGGAAAACCCCCGGGGGCTGCCCCGGCCAGGAGCGCTGGCAGAGGGTTTTGCTTCCCTTTTCTGCTGAAGAAGAGATGAGTCGCTTTTCCCGTGCCGGGGGTGGCGGTGGGAGGGGGCCCCTCTGTGTGTCACCCGCTCGCCCCCCCCGCCCTCTCCCCAGCGCCCCAAACGTCACCGAGCGCCACCGCAGCGAGGAGCCGTGGGGATGGTGAGCCCCGGGCTGGGCACGGTGCAGCCCCCCGTGCTCCCTCCCTCCCTTCCTCCTGCGGTTCCCCACCCGTGGCGCCGAGAAGGGGCAGGTGCCCCCCATGCTGTGTCCCCCGCGGGCCGTGCCCCTCAGCCCCACGAGGGAACTTTCACCCCGGCATCCCGAGGGGTTAAAGGAGCTGCCGGCCGCGATTTCCTGGGAGAACAGAGCCGGCCCTGTGCCGGCAGCGGAGCTGGCAGCAGGCAGGAGGGGCACGGCAGAGCCAGGGCACCCACCCTGTGCCCCTGAGTGGCCCATGCAGCCCCCAGGGTGGGTAGGACCCTCGGGAGCCCCGGCGTTGCTGCAGGGACACGGGTGACCCCAGCCCCTGCCCAGCACCGCGAGGATGTCACTGGGCAGCCCCTGGCCCTGCTCTGGAGTGGGCTTTGGCAGGGCTCCTGCCTCCCCTCCTGTCCTGTGCTGGGGGACACGGGGGGCCAGGGGGTCAGGAGTTGGGGCAGTCCCTCCTCATCCTCCCTGGGAAGAAGGAGGATGCTGCTGTGAGGACTCTGCCCTACACCAAGCCCCCTCCTCAGTGAGACATTTGCCCTGTGAGTGTGGGCCATGCCTGTGGGTCCCCTCGCCATGCCATGGGCACCTTGTACCTGGCACTGGCAGTGCCAGGGCTGGCGGGAGCCAAAACGCTCCTGTGTGAGCCCCAGGGCGCTGCCATGGCCCCCCAACAGGCACCGTGTGTGCCTGTATTTGCTGTGTGCTGGTGACAAACTTGGGGCCACTCTGGGGTTCCACCCCCCCCGGGGTGCTGGGTGACGCAGAAGTGACCCCTGGCCTCTGTCCCCTCTTTCTTCTCCTCCTCTTCCTCCTCCTTTCCCTCCTTATCTCCATTTCCCCGTGATGCTCTCATGGGCATGAGGGTTTCCTCTGCTCCGGGATGGGGATGGGGATGGTTCCTGCTGGGTGCCAGCTCATCCCGGGGTGTCCATGGCCAGTTTGGGGGCACAGGGTATGCGCTTGGCATGACCAGTGTGTGCCATGTCCCACTGTGGGATGGGCACAGGGCCAGGCTGGTGCTCAGGGCAACTTCAGGTCCAGACTGAGTCAGATGGGTCCAGATTGGGCCCAATGGAGCCATGGGGTGACAGGGGCAGCCCTGGGGTACCCCCTAGCCCTGGGAGCCCTGGGCAAAGCGATGGGGTGGCTGCAGGACAGAAGTGGCACAGAGGATGTGGGTGGCAGCTACAGCCCCTGTGGAAGGTGCACATCCCTGGAGGTGGCCCTGTGCAGCCACGGAGTGACCCTGGTCTCCTACAGCCCTGATCCGGGTCCCCCTGATCCTGGTCCTATGACCCTGATCCTGTTACTCCCACTGTCCTGCTTCCACTGCCCTGCTCCTGCTCCCTTTGCTCCTGCTCCCATCGCCCTGATCCTTCCTTCCCCCACTGTCCTGCTCCAGCTCCCCCTGCTCCAGTTGCTTCTCCCTCTGTCCTGCTCTCCTTGATCCTGCTCCCACTGTCTTGAGTCAGGTCCCATCCCCATCACTCTCCTCCTGCTCCCCTGATTCTGATCCTGCTTCCACCCCTCTGTCCCTCCTCCCACCGCCCCAGCCTCGTGTCCCTGCGAGCCCCAGAGCCCCCGGAGGTCTCACTGCCTGGGCCTGCGCTAGGCTGAGCCCCCCAGGCCCTGGGGCACTGCACTGGTGTGAACTGGTGTGAGGAAACCTCTGGGCTGTGTTTGCTCCCGAACTGGAGGCCAAAGGCCGGGACTGTTTGTGGCCCCCTGGGACCCTGCGAGCGGCTTCCTGCGGGGTGGGGACGGACGGGGGGCTGCGGGTGCCGGCCCTGCTGCTCCCCGTTCACACCCCAAGGATCGGGGGGTCTCCTGCCCGTGGGAGCATGTTTGCAGCGGGGAGGATGAGGCACAGCAGTGCGGGGTGTTCCTGGCAGCCCCCGTGCGCCTGTCCCAGGGGTCACGGCACAGCCAGGCAGGGCGGGGGTCACAGCACAGCCTCGGTCGCAGGAAGCTGCGTGTCAGGGCGGGAAGAGGAAGAGCGACTTCCCCATGCGAAGGGGCAGGGACCGGCAGGGGCTCGGGGGGGGGGCTTGGTCCCTTCCCCCTTCCCCAGCCCTGCAGCCCCAGGGGCTCTGGGGAGCAGGGACCCCCAGCCCAGGGCTCCGGAACACTGCAGCCTCTCTGCCCCAGCCCCTCTGCTCCTGGCCCGGCACAGGCACGTGAGCGAGGCTCATGCTCCTGCTGTGATCCCATGGGTGGGCACCAGCTGCCTGTGGCCAAATCCCAGCGGGAAAGAGAGTGCCGGCCCCAGGGGGAGCACCGTCCTGCCCCATGGGGTGCCCCCGCCTCGGCTGGGCAGGGCTGGGCAGGGTTTGGCAGCGCCCGGCTCCAGCCAGAAGCAGGAAGGGGAGCAGGATGCGGCCCTTAATGGCAATTGCAGAGAGAACCTGAGGAAGGAAAACGCGCACTGAGGATGGCGATAAACACAGCTGCCAGAGCGGACATCGGCTCCAGGGGCCCGCCAGCAGCCGTACTCCATCCACAGCACCAGCCCAGCCTCCGTCCTGCCAGGACCAGCACTGGCGCTGCTTGGCATGGGCAGGATCAGGGCTGGGACAAATGGTGACAGCCTGCAGGCTGCCACAGCCCAGACAGGCCCCTGCTCCCTGCTCCCTGGGCCTCCATCCCATTCTGTGCTGGAGGCACGATGTGGCACGGCACAGGATGGCACAGGATGCTGCCACAGCCTGGCTGCCGTGCATGCAACACCCTAGGGATGCTGCGGCCCCCGTGCACACATGGTGGCACATGCATTGTCCCTGGGTCACGGCAGGCAGGTCCCCATTGTGGGATCTCTCTCAGGGGATGTGCCTGCCCGGGAAGCTCATTGTGGGTTGGAGGGTGAACCGAGAGTGCATGACCCGTGTGCAACCTTGGCCTCAGGGTGTCAGCGGGGGGGGACCGCGGTGACCCAGCCCTGGAGTGTCCTGTCCCTGAGCCTCTGCCCTTCCCACAGGCTGCTGAAGGGGACGCCAGGGCCGCCGGCATGCAGAGCATCAAGTGCGTGGTGGTGGGTGACGGGGCGGTGGGCAAGACCTGCCTGCTCATCTGCTACACCACCAACGCCTTCCCCAAGGAGTACATCCCCACCGTGTTCGACAACTACAGCGCCCAGAACACGGTGGACGGCAGGACTATTAACTTAAACCTGTGGGACACGGCCGGCCAGGAGGAGTACGACCGCCTGCGGACGCTTTCCTACCCCCAGACCAACGTCTTCATCATCTGCTTCTCCATCGCCAGCCCGCCCTCCTACGAGAACGTCAAGCACAAGTGGTACCCCGAGGTGTGCCACCACTGCCCCAGCGTGCCCATCCTCCTCGTCGGCACCAAGAAGGATCTGAGGAACAACCCCGACACCATGAAGCGGCTCAAGGAGCAGAACCAGGCGCCCATCACCACCCAGCAGGGCATCAGCCTCTCCAAGCAGATCCGCGCCGTCAAGTACCTGGAGTGCTCGGCGCTCAACCAGGAGGGCATCAAGGATGTGTTCACCGAGGCCGTGAGGGCCGTGCTCAACCCTGTCCCGGCCAAGCCCAAGAAGCCCTGTGTGCTCTTGTGACTGGGCTGGCGAGAGACGATCCTGCCCCTGCCCCGGCCCTGCTGCCCCCAAACACCTCCTGCCCCTGCCCACCCCATGCCTCCCCGAGCCTCGGTGGGACCGGGGCCGCCAGCCCGAAGCCTCCAGCTTTAATAATACAGACCTTGTTTGCACTAACTGGCCACCTGCCCCGGGGGCACTGGGGCTCCCCTGCCCTGGCTGTCAGCGTCTGCTTTTGGTGACTTCTCTCTGGTCCCGGCACAGCAACGCTTCCTGAGAAGGGAACATCTGGGATGGACAAACCCAACTCTGAGCAACCCACAGGGAGGGACCTGCCACCCCACCCCGAGTCCCCCATGGGGACCTGCCAGCCCACCCTCTGCACCAGCTGGGGCATGGGAGCTCCCCAGCCGCTCTGTGCCAGCCCTGGTGCTTGCCCATCCTGAGTATCTTGCCCCATCCTGCCCCGGGATCCCGGCGGCAGCGCCAGGGGCTCCTGGGGGGTGTTTGGGGTGAGCCCCACGCCGGGGATGTCCAGCCCTGCCGAGAGTGGAGCTGGCATGGCCGGAGCAGAGTTCCTGCCCTGGCTGGTGCTGCAGCTCCGCAGGGCAGTGGGACTCGCCTGTAACCAGATGCCCCCAGAGTTGCTTCTCAAATAAAAACCTGCCCAGGCCCCTCGTGTCCTGTGCTCTCCCACGCATGCCCACTTTTCCTGGGCACGGGGACACTCCCTGGAGGGACATGGGTGTCACTGGCCCGAGCTGGGCAGGGACTCCTCACCAGGCCAGGGCTGAGCCGAGGATGCTCCTGGTGCCTGCCAGGGGTCTCTTCCAGGGGGAGCTGCAGCCAGGGGAAGTTTGGGGTATCCCTGCCACAGCCAGCCCTGACCCCACCATCCCTGTGCCCAGCTGAGCTCCTGCCTGGGAGCTTGGGGACATTGTAAGGGACAGGAATGAGGACGTTGCAGGAGGTGGCCATGGGGCCATTGCACTGGGTGGGGATGGGGACATTGCAGGAATTGGCACACAAGTGGAGTCCCCACCTGGGGAGTCCCTCACCACCCCAGCTCTGATGCTGAACCCTGTGTCCCCATGCCCAGGGGTGTCCTGGGGGTCCCTGTGTCCTGTGGTTGGTGATCGCAGCAGCAAGGGACCGGTGGCATCCCCAGCCGCTCTCGCCACCCCCTCACCACCCCCCCGGCGGCCGGATCCGGACACGGGCCCCTTGTCCGGCCCCAGGGCCTTCCTGCAGGAAGGGCAGAGACCCGGCGCCCGCCACAGGCCGCCTTTGTTCCCACTGCCACTTCCCAGCCAGAGCCGGGGGCAGGCGTGGGCGGCGGGGCCGGGGGGCTCCGGCCATGGCCCAGCCCCAGCTCTGTCCCACGGCCGCGCCCTGTGGAACCTCTCGGAGCAAAGCACGGCCCCTCCAGACCCCCACCCTGGGAGCCCACGGCCCCAGGGGCTGCACAGCAAGGGACTGGTGGGTCCTGGCTGCGCCAAACCTGCTCCCACCGCGGGGATCCCACAGCTGTGTCCCCATCCCTCGGTGGGAGGATCCCCGCAGCCATATCCTGCTCCCACTGTGGGGATTCCCATGGCCATGGGCTGGTCCTGCCGTGGGAATCCCCATGCCCATGTCCTGATCCCACTGTGGGAATCCCCATGGCCATGTCCTGGTCCTGCTGTGGGGCTGGGAGGTGCCACCCCGGTGGGGACTGGTGGAGATGCGGGTGCTGGGATGAGGAGGGGGACTCAGTGATGCCATGAGTGGGACACAGCCCTGCCCTGGCCCCGCTCAGCAGGATGAGCTCATGGCTCTTCCCCTCCCAGCTGATCTCGGGGCAGCTGCAATGAGAGCAGGGTCCCACCACAGGCCTGGCGGAGCCCCCGGCCTGGGACAGGGGGAACCGAGTCCCCGGCAGCTCCCCTGCCCCTGCCCAGCCCCAGCAGTGCCAGCCCCAGCCCTCCTGGCTCCCCGCTCAGTCCCTGGCTCCAGGCTCTGTCCCTGGCTGGCCCCGGCCCTGCAGCATCCATGGGATCCTCAGGATCCACAGCCAAGTCAGCGGCCCCCGGGGCTGGGTGGGGAGCACGGCCGCCAGCTGCGGGGTGGGCTCAATCTCACGCCTCCAGCCAAGCTCCTGGCTGGTTCCCAGCCTCGCTGAACCTTCCCGGGTTTCATCCAGCACCCAGGGGCCGTGTCCCACATCCCAGCCCCAACAGCCAGGATCCAGAACCCACACCCCAGCCATCCACATCCTGCACCCCAGCACCCAGGATTCACATTCCACACCCCAGTGATCCATATTCCACACCCCAGCACCCAGGATTCACATTCCACACCCCAGTGATCCATATCCTGCACCCCAGCACCCAGGATTCACATTCCACACCCCAGTGATCCATATCCTGCACCCCAGCACCCAGGATTCACATTCCACACCCCAGTGATCCATATCCTGCACCCCAGCACCCAGGATTCACATTCCACACCCCAGTGATCCATATTCCACACCCCAGCACCCAGGGATCTGCATCCTGAGCTGCAGCTCCAACATCCAGGATCCGCATCCCACGCTCCAGCCCCAGTGCCTGGGGTCCATGTCCTGCATCCCATTCCAGCCCCCAGCCTGCCCAGGGTGCTGGGCTGGACCTGCTGGCTGCACCAGGGCCGTGCCAGGGCCGTGCTGGGCTGTGCCAGGTGGAAATGCTGTGGAGTTTGCCGAGAGCTCACAAAAATACTTAGTGCTTTATTTCCACCTCAAAGCCAAGGCGCTGTGGGGGCAGCACATCACACACATGCAGGGACACGGATGGGGACACTGACAATGGACACGCATGGCAGGACCCGCTCTAAGCCAGCTCAGCCCCGGCTCTGCCAGGGCCCTGCAGCTCTTGCTGGAGGAGGCTCTGCCCAGCCCCAGGAACACAGAGATGAGCACTGGGATATCCCAGGGGACTCAGCAGTGGCTGTGCTCAGGTGAAGGGCGGGGAGGGACCCATGCTGGTCCTTTCTGGCCAAGCATGGGGTGGGATGAGCCCTGGCAAGCGCAGAGCTCCCCCAAATCAAGACAGCTCCAGGTGCCCCTTTTAGCAGCAGTGCAGGAGGAGCCTGGGGACACTGCCAGCCCCCAGCTGCCCCTCAGCCATGTCCCCTGCGCCCTGGCAGCCAGAGCTGCACATTAGGGGCAATGCTGGACCCCAGCAGTTCCCAGCTCCAGCCCCACGGCACAGGGGAATCCATGGGCACATTGGAGCAAAGATCTCCAGCACCAGCACGCTTGCCCTTCCTCCCCAACCTGGGCTGGAATGGGCACAGCACCCCTGGGAGCAGCCAGGAGGGGGATGTGGATGCTCCCAGCACCTGCTCTGCCCTGTGTGCCCCCACCTTGCTCCGGGCAGTCCTTGCACACGCCAGCACCTTCCTGCTCCCCTCCCGGGAACTCAGGCACGGATGGGCCAGGACCCTGCTCCAGCCCAACACGAGAGCAGTGCCTGGAGCCAGCCCAGAAGGCCACCAGCCCTTTTCTGAGTGCTTGCCTCAGGACCCCCAGCCTTGAGAAGGAACCGTAAGACACCCCAGGCTGAGCAAGGGCAGGGCAGGGCTGGCTGGCTCCTGTGCCCTGATACTGGGAGCAGAATCCTGCTCTGCCTGGAGCATCCTCCAAAGACACAGACAGCAGGTCCAGTCCCTGTCCCTCCTCTGTCCTGCCCTCCTGGAGTGAGCAAGGGGTCCCTGGGAAGAGCCCCCAGCTCCCCTGGACGAGAGCTGCAGGCGCAGCCAGGGACAAACACTCGCAGGCCCAGGATCCTGGGACGATCCTGGATGATCTTTGCAGCAGCTCCACAGCAAACAGCCCAGCCCCAGCAGGACAGGGAAGGGGCTCTGTCTCCCCCAGGGAAGAGCAGCCCTCCGGCACCAGAGCTGGCTAGAAGTGCTTGTCCTCCAGCAGCGAGCTCACCACCAGCTCCTTGTTGCCGAAGTCCCAGAAGGCAGTCATGTGGAAGGCCATGTTGGAGAGGACAACCAGGTACTCCAGGAAGGCGAAGACGGTGTACACTGGGAGAGGAAACGCAGCAGGTGAGGGGAACCCACAGCTGGATCTGCCCTGGGAGCTGGGGGATCTCTGAGTGACCTGCTTGAGGCAGCAGGGAATGGGCCGGGGGTCTTGACCCCCACGAGAGAAGGCTGGGCACCTGGAGCTCCCCTGGGCTGGGATGTGGAAGGCAAGGCATCACAGTAGGAGGACATTGGATATCAGGAAGAATTTTTAGACATCAGAAGGAATTTTTTCACAGAAGGGGTGCTCAGGCCTTGGCAGGGCTGCCCAGGGAGCTTTGCAGTGCCCATCCCTGCAGGTGTCCCAGCAAGGCCTGGCCGTGGCACTCAGTGCTCTGCGCTGGGGACAAGGTGGGCATCGGGCACAGCTTGAACTTGCTGATCCCGGGGATTTTTTTCCAACCTTAATGATGCTGTGATTCAGTGATTCTGTGACCACCCCAGCCCCTTCCCCACATGCACCCCCAGACACCCCCTCACCTCCAGGGCCGCAGTACCAGTTGTGGTGGAAGTAAACACACACGGCGAATGCGAACGTGATGAAGGTGAAGAAGAAGAGCAGCTGCTTCCACTTGTATGACTTGCGTTCCTGGAAGAGGCCAAGGGCTGGGTGATACCAGAGAAGCCATAGCCATAGCCATAGCCATCCCATCCCATCCCATACCATCCCATCCCATTGATCCCATCCCATCCTCATCCCAACCCTATCCCCATCCCCATCCCATCCCCATCCCCATCCCCATCCCATCCCATCCCCATCCCCATCCCCATCCCCAGGAAGCTCTGCCCTGGCCTCACACAGCCCTGGGGGTCTCTCTGTACCCTGGCTCCAGGTGCAGAGCCCCCAGGCCAGGACAGGACCGTGCCTGGGGGCACACGGGGCTCACACCCACATGGAGATACAAGTAGTGAGGGAGCCACGGGGCCCCAGCAAATGTGGGGGCCCTGTGGGCAGGAGCCCCCCAGTGCCAGGGTGCACAGGAGGCTCCCTGAGGATGCGCCAATGGCTCTAGCAGAGGCAGATCCCGCAGCCTGGGTGGCTGCAGGTGGCCCCAGGGCACACAGAATTCACAGGGTGAGGCACCCCCCCACCCACAACAGCACCAGGGAGGAGGAAACCACATGAAGGGGCGGCAGCTGGAGCGGCGCTGCGCTGGAGACCTCACCCAACATGCCCTGGCACTGGAGGGGCCCCATCCTGCTCCCCAGCACTGCCTCTGACAGGGAACGAACAGAGCATCCCTAGCTCACGGCTTCTGTACCCCAGAGCTCAGCCTCCCCAAAGGGGACAACGTGGGGCCAGGCCTGTCCCTCACACTGGGCTGCCCCAGCCCACTGCCCAGCTCCCCCAAAGCTGGGGGCTGTGGGGCAGTGACCCCCGGGAGCCACAGCACGTACAGGCTCCAGTCCCCTTCCTCTATTTCTCCCATCACACTTCATGGACAAGGATCCTACAGCCCTGGGGGCAGAGGAACCCCAAACCATGTCTGGAGCCCGAGGAGGGTGCAGGAGAGTCCTGGAGCAGGGGGGCTGCAAGGGTAGGGGGTCAGCCCCACACAAGGGGGCTGGGGATGCTACAGACAGCCCAGGCTGTTATGGGTGGGAGGGGAATTTCCCGCTTGTCTGACGCTTCACGTGAGACAAAAATTCCATTTTGAGGGAGTGCTGATAATAAGGAAAATTTAAATTGCCCCATCACACTTTCCATTACCCCCGGAACGCATGGCGGGGGCTCAGTCTGGGAGGAAAACCCAGAGAGGAAGGACGGATTCACAGGCGCTTCGCCATGCGGGGACACGCGGGTGACGCCACCTCCAGCCCACGGGGCCTGGGAGGTCCTTCCTGCTGGGACTGACGAGGGTCCCTCGCCAGCAGCAGCCCAGCCGAGCGGGGTGCACCGAGCGAGCGGCGGTGCCCCTCGGGAGTGCCCGAGCCCCGAGCCCCGAGCAGGCCGGGTGCGATGCCGAGTTTCACACCGGAAAAGCACTCACGCACAGCCGCGCCGTCACCCGCTCCCACGGCAGCGCAAACGGCTGGTTCCTGCAGCTCCCTGCAGCCCCAGCACGGCCCCACGCGCCCACACAGCCCCACTGGGGGCTGCAGGGACCTGCTGGGGCTGCCGGGCAGCCGAGCCTCCCGGGATCACCAGAATAACTCGGCTTGGAAGGGACCTTAAAGCTCACGCAGCTCCAAGGCCCTGGTCCTGCTGCAGGACCCCAAGCTGTCCCTGTAGGAACGGCCATCCCGGGCTCAGCACAGTGACCCTGCACCTTTGGGTGCCCTCTGAGCTGCCCCTCTCCCAGTGCAGCCCGAGGATTATCTCATGGATAATTAGGTATTAATCCCTAATGCCAGGGCTGGCTCAGCCCAGAGCCTGCAAATCACAGCGCAGGGTCCCCAGGAGGTCCAGGAGGTGGCACACGGTGACATGCCAGGACGCTGCGCAGAGCTGGCTGGGAGGTGACACCTGCCATGGTCCCTGCAGGATGGCCAGGGGTGCGCAGGGACCATGGCAGGATGCGGGGGCTGGAGCGCTACCCCTGCCCTGCTGCAGGAGGAAGGCAAAGCACCAGCCTGCACTGTGGGCAGTACAGTGGGAGCTCCAGGATGCCTGCATGGAGGGGAGCTGCCCAGCCCTCAGTGCTGTGGGCTGGACCCATCGCGCTGCTCGTGGCTCGGGCAGTGCCAGGCACTGTCCTTGCTTCCCGTGGCCCCAGCTGTGTGGGAATCCCCCACCTGGGGACAACCCAAGGAGCCACAGGGTGGCCCAGAGGAGAGCACTAAGATTAGAGGGACGGAACACATCTGCTGTGAGGAAAGACTGCAAGAACTGGGATTGCTCGGCCTGGACAGGAGCAGGAGCTCTCCCAGGTCAGTGCCCTGCAGAGGAGCTGGCACCTCAAGCAGCCTGGCAGGAGGCCACTGCACTCTGGCTGCTGTGAGGAAAAGCGGGATAAGAAAATCCCAAGGACCGGGTGCTCCAAGCTGAGCTGGTGCCAGGCTCCCCTGTGGCCTGGCTGGGGCTGCCAGGCTGGCACAGCTGTGGCTGCCAACCCTGGCTGTGCAATTTCCTCCTGGCAAGACAGTCCGGGGCACCCAGGGCCCCTGCAAGCCCCCCCAGTGTCACACAGCCACCCCGGCATCTGGCCCAGAAAACCACAGGGGAATTATATTTAGTGCCCAGCTGGGCTGGCGGCTGAGGCACATTCCCCGGCACAGCAAGGTGAGTCAGGAGCAGGAGGCTGGACAGTGGCGGGAGGAGAGAGGGGCTGCAGCAGCCAGCCCGGGCTGGGGGACCCTCTGGGGTGCTGCTCCCAGCCCATGGAAGGCACTGGGTGTCTCCTTCCCCCATCCTGGGGGAGCCCCAAGCCCTGCAAAGGCAGCTCTGAGGGCTGAGGGGTGGCTGCTGTGAGCCACCAGCACTTGCACTGCCTCCAGAGAGGAAGAAGAAAGACCCTGCCTATACCGCAGCTCCTGATGGGGGCAGGGAGGACAGTGATCCTCACTCAAAAGGGAACAGCTCACTCTGCAAGGACCTCCCAGGCACTGGTTCGGCCCCAGAGCCATCAGCCCTTTCTGGGGCCAAGCGGCACCCGCAGGGCTCCATGTCACACACCAGTCCCAGCTCCCCTCGAGCGTTTCTGGGTACCTGAGGAGAGCCCGAAGCCCAAGGGCCCACACAGAGCTCAGCTATTTATAGAGGGCTCATCTGAGCCCCCACCAGCACTCCCAGGGGCGCAGCAAGGAGCTGGCGTGAAACCATGCGCGGTCACCGAGGTGCTTGCGGCTCCACAGCTGCAGGGACACGGCTCGGCCACCCTGCTCCAGCTCTGAGGGCTCGGCTGGGCCCAGGGGACAGCGGGGGCTGTCCCCAAGGCACCTCTGCCTTGCAGTGGGGGCAGCCTGGGCTGAGCTCAGGCTGTGTGCCCTGTGGGTGCTGGGGAGAGATGGTGTGGGACAGAGCCCAGGGCTGCTGGCACAGCCAGGCCCAGCTCCACTGGCCACAGCGTGGGTTCGGCTGGACGTGACCTTAGAGACCACCCAGTGCCACCCCTGCCATGGCAGGGACACCTGCCACTGTCCCAGGCTGCTCCAAGCCCCAATGTCCAGCCTGGCCTGGGACACTGCCAGGGATCCAGGGGCAGCCACAGCTGCTCTGGGCACCCTGGGCCAGGGCCTGCCCACCCTGCCAGGGAACAATTCCTAATTCCCAAGATCCCATCCAGCCCTGCCCTCTGCCACTGGCAACCATTCCCTGGCTCCTGTCCCTGCAGCCCTTGTCCCCAGTCCCTCTGCAGCTCTCCTGGAGCCCTTCAGGCCCTGCCAGGGGCTCTGAGCTCTCCCTGGAGCCTTCTCCTCTCCAGGGGAACACCCCCAGCTCTCCCAGCCTGGCTCCAGAGGGGCTCCAGCCCTCAGAGCATCTCCGTGGCCTCCTCTGATGGGCCAGTGCCACCTGGCCTGGTGGCCACCACATACTCACACTGGTGTCTGCTGGGGCCACCAGCCCTGAGCGGAGGAGGAAATGTGTTTGCAAGCAAGAAGTGAAACTGCTCTACCCCACTGCCCAGCTCTGCAGCTCAGGGGGGAAGGGGGGAAGGAGTTTTAAGGGCGAGTGGCCAGGGAGGAACAGCAGAGCTGCCAGCCCAGGTGGGCACTGCCATGCCACGGCCCAGCACCAAGCATGGAGTGCAGTGATCAGCCACAGCTGGAGGCTCCCAAGCTCCATTTCCCTTTTCCACACAATCTCTCTTCTCCGCTTTGCCCCTTCCCCTCCTTTCCTCTCCCCTGCTTTCTCTTTTGTCCCCACCTGCAGAGCTTTATTTTTCTTTCTCTCACCATTTACCACCTCGTAACTGGAAACCGCCTGTACTTCCCCAGTACAAACCAGTTCCTCCGCACCTTCCTGCCCTCGCCCGAGCAGCAGTTGCAACAGGAGCCCCGCCGGACGAGAAGCTTTTGCAAGACCAATTCCTGTCCCTCGTGACCAATTCCTGTTCCTCACATGCTGCCAGATCTGGGGAGCTTCACCCCCTCCAAGAGCACTAAGAGCAGTGCCAGTTGTGGGGTTGGGAAGGTGCAGCCCCCCGTTCCCTCCTGCAGATGGATCCAAAGCTCCTCACGAGGAGCTTGTCCTGGAGACAGTCCCAGGTTTGGCCCTGGAGATCCTGAACCCCCATGGGGACTTTCTGCTGAGGAGTGAAGGATGGAACACCATGGGACCAGAGCTATTCCTGGCCTGTCCCCTCCTGCCCCCACAGGCTCCAGGGCTGGGGACAGCAAATGTGAACAAAGGCCCCCACAAGGGACACAAATGGAGCCAGAATCTGTCCCCAAGGTGCCGCGATCCACACCGAGGGATCAACTGTGCCCTGGCCTAAAACAGCCCCACGAGTGTGGCTGGGCTGCTCACCGCCACTGCCCAAGGCCTTGGATGGCACAAGGATGTGGCAGTGGCACCTCCCATGTCCCACTGTCCTGCCCTGCCGAGCCAAGCAAGCCACGGGTGTCACAGGAGCTGCACCAAGGAGCCACCAGCCGTGAGCAGAGGGCTTGGAGAGAGAGAGTGGGACAAGCCCCAGGAGAGCCTGCTTGGCCCAGAGGATCCATGGGAATGACTGGCGGAAGGAGCCCAACACGCGTCACGGGACGTGGGGACGCGGCAGCTGCAGTGACAGTGATGAGAAGTCCCTTAGCCAAAGCTGACGCCTGGTGGTGTGACAAGCACTGTGCTCTCTTCACCCCGACACAGCCAGTCCGGGAGCTGTGTCACCCACAGCGCCTTCCTTCTCCTCCTCCTCCCTCATCTGTCACCCTCATGCCCTGGGCGACAGCTCCATCCTGCGGCCCCGACAAAGCTGGGGCAGGGACACCGTGCCCCCGGTAGCCTTGGGTCCGGGCTGGCCCTAGAGGGACCACACACCCCCAAGGGCAGCTCCCCTCCACCAGGAAGGTTGCTCCAGGATGGGAGGAGGAAGCTGGGTGGTGGCACTGTGCCAGGTGGTGGCAGGTTCAGCCAAGCTGTCACCATGTCCTCTGCCCTCCCCCCCGGGGACGTGCAGATTGCTCCACTCCTCCCGCAGAGTCACAGAACTACTGAGGCTGAAAATCCCTCTGAGACCACCGAGTCCAACTGCTGCCCAGCAGTGCCAAGGCCAACACTAACCCATGCCCCCAAGTGCCACATCCACAGGGCTGTGAAATTCCTCTAGGGATGTGACTCCACCACCGCCCTGGGCAGCTGTGCCAGGGCTGGACAGCCCTGTCTGGGAAGTTTTCCCAATATCCAACATGACCTCCCCTGGCACAGCCTGTGGCTGTTTCCTCTTGTCCTGTTCCTGTTCCCTGGGAGCAGAGCCCGACCCCCCTGGCTGTCTCCTCCTGTCAGGGAGCTGTGGAGAGCCACAAGGTCCCCCCCGAGCCTCCTCTTCTCCAGGCTGAGCCCCTCCAGCCCCGTTCCCAGCTCCATTCCCTTCCCTGGACACGCTCCAGGCCCCCAATCTCTCTTGCCCTGAGGGGCCCAAAGCTGAGCCCAGGATTTGGGATGCCTCACCCCTGCCTGGTGCAGGTGAGATGAACCAGCCCCAGTGGGTGATGTGGCAGGGGAGGAGATCCAGGGCTTTGGAGGTCTCGCCCAGGAGAAAGACAAGCCAAAACAATATGACATAAATAAAGGAAGCTGTGGGAAAGCTGCCAAGGAATGACTGTGAGCTCCCGCTATTCCCATATCTCCAGAGAGAACAGAGCACTTCCCAGAGAGCCAGGAGAACCCCAGCACCTCCAGAAGTCCCTTTCCTAAGGAATCTTATAGCCAAACAACTGCTGGAAGCTTCTTTTGCAGGACTCTGGAGTAAGGCAGCAGGAGACAGGCGCGGTGAATTGGCGGAAGGGCAGGATAAACAGCGCTGATGGAGCAGGAGGAGCTCTGGGACTGCCAGAGCTGAGCCCCCCAGCACTCATCCTGCGGGACATGGACCTCCAGCATGGCACCCGCCCTGCACACAATCCCTTGGGAGAGGCTTGTCCAGCCCTCGCCAGTTTCCCAGCCCTGGGGCACAGCCACAAAGCTCTGCTTTGCAAACTGCCACCTTCCTGGGGCAGCACAGCCCTGAGACCCCTCCCCATTTAACACTGGGACCACGAGGGCTTGACTGGGATCAGCTGGGGAGAAGTATCCTGAGGGGAAGGAGTGGTCCAGGAAGCCCAGATCCACAGGTGAAGCCCAATCTGCAAGAGCTGTGTGGGCACAGACACAGGTCCCACACAGCCTCACACCTGGATGTGGCTGTCAGAGCCCTCAGTCCAGGACAAACCTGGATGTCCTGCTCATAGTCTAGGATTCACACCACAAACCAGCAGAGCAGGGAAACTGCATCCATGCAATGGAGGCAGGAGCCCCCGGCTGGATCCTCCACCGGACTCCCTGCCCCCCCAGACAGTCCCTGTACCCCCTGACCCTTCCCCAGAGAAAGAGCCAGAGCCAGCCTGCTCCACAGACATTCTGGAGGAAAGGGAGAACAACTGCTGTCTGCTGCTCCCAGCTTGCAGGACCAGCAATTCCCACACAGGGAAGCCAACTTCAGCTTAGAAACAGGAATGCAGAAGGGATGAGCAATCCCAATCCACAGAGGTTTTCAACATCATCCCTCAGTGAAAACTTCATCAGACACAGGGAGGAAATCCTTCCCTGGAAGGGTGGGCAGGCCCTGGCCCAGGGTGCCCAGAGCAGCTGTGGCTGCCCCTGCAGCCCTGGCAGTGCCCAAGGCCAGGCTGGACATTGGGGCTTGGAGCAGCCTGGGACAGTGGAAGATGTCCCTGCCCATGGCAGGGGTGGCACTGGATGGGCTTTACGGTCCCCTCCAACCAAACCCATTTTGTGATTCAACGACAAAACCAGAAAATAGGAAATGAAAAGCTTCCCCCTCATTTTACTTTGGTTAACAGTGGATTTTGGTGACTGTTCCTCAGTTTCACCTGCTGTTGTTGGCTCCTTTAGCACCTGCTCAGGGCTCTTTCATAAGCAAGAGCAGCCAAAGCCCTCCACTGCCAGCCCAGAGCCCCTCCAAACTCCCAGCATGGCCCCAGAGCCCTGTCCCAGTCCTGGCACAGCCCCAGAGCCCTCTCCCAGCTCCCAGCACAGAGAGAAGAAAGGAAAGTGTCTGTACCTCGGGACTTACTGTGTGTTTCTTAGTCATTCTCCAGAGGATGCAGGTGAGCAGCATGTGGCCCAGGGCCGATGTGATGAACACGATGAAGGCATTTTCGTGGATTGCTGGATTGACAAACAACAGGTTTCCTGTTCAATCCAAGCCAGGAGCACAAGGGGAACGTGGGGCAGGATTTGGGAGCAGGAGGTGGCTCTGCTGGGAGCCCCAGCACGCCAGTGATGCTAGGACTCCAGCGGAGCCTTTGCAGGAGGCAGGCACAGCATGGCTGCGGAACTTGCTTGTGGTGCCTCAGAGCCCCCTGGAAGGGGATACAAGTGCCTGGAAGGCTTATCCCAAAGTGCCAGGAGGGTGTTTATGCTCTCGCTTCACACAGCTGTAAACTCAGGGACATTTGGGAGCAGTGCAGCATCACCACTGTTGCTCTAGGGATGGGGAAACTGAGGCACAGGGAGGGGGATGCAAAATGACCTGAAAGGATCCGAAATCCAGAAAAGTCCATTTCCGGCCCCCTGTATTACCTACCTGCCAATTAGCACCATCAGCAGGCTCATCTCCAGCACGGAGGTTGCCTTGTGCATACCTGAACCAACCCAGGTACAGGGTCAGGCTGGGAGTGCAGCTGGAGCAAGGCTAAGCCAGAGCTGCTCCCGAGACCCCAAACCCCACACAGCCTGGGCACCTTCAGCTGAGAGATCTTCACAAGTGCTGCTCTGAAAAGAATTTCCCAGCCCCTTCTCCAGAAACTGAACCTCAGGCTGAATTCCCGAGCACCTGAACACCAGAGGTGACCGTGCCTGTCTCCCCTGTCTGTCCCAGGTGAAGGGGAGCACGCAACAAGTGAGGTATCAGCAGGTGGGAGAGGTCAGACTGGGATGTCCCGCAGGGATGATTAACCTGAGCACGGCAGCTCAGGGCTGGAACTTTCCTCCCAGCCATGGGATTAGTCTGGGATGAGGATCCGAGGAACTGGGTCAGCCTTGGCTCCCGAGGAGGCTCTGCCCAGTCACACCTCAGGCTCCCCCCCAGGGCTCTGCATGGGGTTGGGCCAGGCAGGGCCAGGTACCCAAACCTCAAAGGAGCACCTGGATTTTCAGAGTCCCAGCCCAGGCAAGCTGGAGAAGGCCCTGGCTGCAGACCCTGCCAGGAGAGGAGAACTGGGACACCTTGCTGTGGGGACAGGGAATGCTGGCAGGAGACAGGGAGGGTGAGGGCAGAGACATGTCCTAGTCAACATGGAGGTTCCTGTCCTGCTGTCCCTGTCACTGGGCTCTGCCACAGATCATCCTCCCCCCTAACGCCGGGAGAGATCCTGGCACTCTGTTCAAGCACCACAGCCTTGAACCCCAGAATGGTTTGGTTTGGGAAGGACCTTAAAAACCTCTTCATCTCACCCCCTGCCATGGGCAGGGACACCTGCCACTGTCCCAGGCTGCTCCAAGCCCCAATGTCCAGCCTGGCCTTGGGCACTGCCAGGGAGCCAGGGGCAGCCACAGCTGCTCTGGGCCCCCTGGGCCAGGGCCTGCCCACCCTCCCAGGGAACAATTCCTAATTCCCAAGATCCCATCCAGCCCTGCCCTCTGGCACTGGGAAGCCACTCCCCTTGTCCTGGCACTCCACTCTTTGTTCAAAGTTCCTTTCCAGGCCATAACTGGACACAATATCCATCATCACAATCCATCTGTGCAGGGAAAGCAAGGACATTACTACCCTGCTGATACATCCCAGCATGCGGCTTGTTCCCACTGCAACAGCACCACCTTGCAGGCTCCTGGATTTCAGTGCTCTCCAGCTAATCCCTGGTGCTTCCTCCAGACTTTAGGATGAAACAGCAGCAGAATACTGGCACTGACACTTAAGTTCTTCAGAGAGAGACCATGTGGGGGAAGAGCCTGCTGTGTTCCCAGCCTGTTGTGACCAGGTTTTAGACATACAGATTTAACTTGAAAAACTCTGATTCTCTTTCCAGGCACTATCAGAGAGCTGGAGTGCCTCTGCTCTGGAGCCAGGCTGGGAGAGCTGGGGGTGTTCCCCTGGAGAAGGGAAGGCTCCAGGGAGAGCTCAGAGCCCCTGGCAGGGCCTGAAGGGCTCCAGGAGAGCTGCAGAGGGACTGGGGACAAGGGCTGCAGGGACAGGAGCCAGGGAATGGTTGCCAGTGGCAGAGGGCAGGGCTGGATGGGATCTTGGGAATTAGGAATTGCTCCCTGGCAGGGTGGGCAGGCCCTGGCCCAGGGTGCCCAGAGCAGCTGTGGCTGCCCCTGGATCCCTGGCAGTGCCCAAGGCCAGGCTGGACATTGGGGCTTGGAGCAGCCTGGGACAGTGGCAGGTGTCCCTGCCATGGCAGGGGTGGCACTGGATGGGCTTTAAGGTCCCTTCCAGCCCAAACCAGTCTGGCATTCTGTGATTCTACAAAATCTACCCCAGAAATTCTGGGGGAGGGTATCCAAAGGCAGCTGGAGCAGAGCCAGCTCAGAGCACAGCACAGCTGTGGGGATGGAGGGGAAGCAGGATGAGCTCTAACTCACTTCTGGTCACCTGCTGACACCCCCTGGAGTGGGACCTCAGCACAGGGGTGGAACCAGGGGCCAAGGCCTGATCCAGGCTCCATCCCAAAACTGATCCCATGGCTTCAACCAATCATAAGCAACCAAGAACTGTGGGAAGAGCATGGCTATTCGCATGTTATGAACATATCCTTTCTCTGTAACTACCAAGTTTAATAGAATATCTGGGTTTTTTTAACTGTTTTTTCTTTCTAAAAGGCCTCATTCTAAAGCAGCGGCCCAAGGAAGGGCTCAGCAGGGCAGGGCCTGGGCGGGGGGGTGACACCTACCATAGTTTTCGGTGGAGGACACGTAGGTGAGCATGAGGAGGGCGAAGTTCTCAAGCAGGTTGAGCAGCAGGGTGACGTGGCACAGGCGCAGGTAGCGCGGGTGGGGGCAGTGGCAGCTCTGGTAGTGGTTCCAGTAGGCCACGGCCACGAGGAGGCGCGGGGCCGAGTGCAGGCCGATGCACAGGCGCCACACGTAGCGCTGCGGGGTCTCGCCCCCGATGGCCGCGCTGATGGACGGCAGGTAGTTGGGCACCTGCAGGGACACGGGCTCGTGGGGACAGGCACACAGCGCCATCTTCATCCTCTGCCAGACACTAAAACTATCCTTTTTAAAATTCTAAATGAGTTTATTCCCATTCCTAAAGCCAGGAAATGTACAGTGGCAGTGCCCCTTGTCTACCCCATGGGGTCGTGGACCCCACAGCTCTGCTGGGACAGTCCTGGGATGCTGGGGGCCCTGTCCAGGGACCTCCTCAGATTTCTTGCCTTTACACTTTTGATCAACCATAGAATCTCAGAAGGGTTTTGGTCGGAAGGACCTTAAAGCCCAGGGACACCTCCCACTGTCCCAGGCTGCTCCAAGCCCCAATGTCCAGCCTGGCCTTGGGCACTGCCAGGGATCCAGGGGCAGCCACAGCTGCTCTGGGCACCCTGGGCCAGGGCCTGCCCACCCTGCCAGGGAACAATTCCTAATTCCCAAGATCCCACCTAACCTTGCCCTCTGCCAGTGGGAAGCCATTCCCCCTTTCCTGGCATTCCAGACCCTGCTAAAGATCTCCTGCTGGTGTGAGATGACTCCTACCCTCCATTCCCAGCTTATATCCAGCTGCTCCTCCAGCAGCCTGAAAGCCCTGGGGAGGAGCCCAATCTCATCCCATATGGAACTCTAGACTATCCCTCCCCAGACATCTGTGAACTCCAGCAGATCTGGGGGCAGCAGCTCTGGACCAGCCGCTGCACAGGACAATGTATTTCCCTTCAGCTTCCCCACCCATGTTCCTCACTGCAGTAACCCCTGATGTTCCCAATCCAGACACCAGCCTGACCAGTCTGTACGTCCCTCAGTCCCAAGGACAAAGCCAAACCTGTGGCTGCCAGTCCTGAGGTGTCACAGGGACAATCAAACAGGGCAGCCTGTTCTGGATTCTGTAACACTTGCGGTTGGAAAACCCAGGACAGGAGCCCAGGACGGGGGAGAGACGGGAGCCCAGGAGGAGAGAGAAAAAGGGAGAGGAGTCCAGAAGGTACATAGGAACCCAACAGGACAAATGAGGCCAGGACAGGAGAGAGAAAGGCCCAGGAGGAGGGAGGCCAAGAGAGGAGAGAGAAGAGCACATGAGGACAGAGGGGCTCTGTCCCCGCCCCAGCTGCCCCAATCCTATAGAACTGTGGGTTTTGCCCATGGAAGTCTCTCACCCCACAGTGGGTTGCAGTCGTCTCGCGGAAGTGGAAGAGCAGAGACCAAATCACACAGAAGAGGAACCCAAAGAGGGGGCAGAACACAGTGCCAAGGGCCAGCGTGGTGAAACGCAGCCGGAACAGGATCCCGTCCCGATCCAGCGGCAGCGGGACCTGCAACATCTTGGAAACCTGGAAGTAAACAAACAAACAAATGTCTGACTGGGGTGCTCTGTCCTCCTGTTCTGGGCTGGTTGGCAACATGGGGGATCAGTCACAGGCTGGGCTCGATGACCCTCGGGGACTTTTCCAAACTCAGTGATTCTGGGATTCTGTCCAGCCCCACACAGCCCTGGGCAGGGATGGACACAGGGATCAGCCCCTCACACCCTGTGTGACCCCACAGCCCCAGGGTGGGCAGCACAGAAAGCAGCCAAAGAAAACCCCACTGTGGAGCACAGGAACTGCAGGACTCACAGACAGCAGGGAGCAGGGGCAGAGCAGGGCCTTTCCCTGCAGCCCTCCAGAGGGATCTGGCAGGACAGGCACGTGAGCTCTGTCCCGCGGGATCCATCCAGACCATTCCCTGTGCTCAGGGCAGTGCTGACGTAGCCAGGCCACTGCCGTCGGTCCTGCCGGGAGCTGTGGCTCCTCCGGCACATCCCAGCACCCACAGCCCGTCCTCGCCCCGCTGCACCCAGCGCCCGCACCGGCAGCGCTGCCTGGAGCTGGGCCAGGGCAGCTCGGGCTGCAGATCAGGGAAAGGCTCTTCCCCCAGAGGGTGCTGGGCACTGCCCAGGCTCCCCAGGGAATGGGCACGGCCCTGAGGCTGCCAGAGCTCCAGGAGCCTTTGGACAGCGCTGCCAGGGATGCCCAGGCTGGCATTGTTGGGGCTCTGGGCAGGGCCAGGGGTGGGACTGGATGATCCTGTGGGTCCCTTCCAGTCAGGATATTCCATGATTCCATAAACCCCCGGCTGCAGGATCAGGGCAGCACAAGCCCCACACAACAATGAAGGCAGGGCTTGTCAGGTGGGAAACGCTGTGATGGGCAACTCCAGAGCCTGGCAGACCCCCGGAACCCCAGCCCAGGGCTCTGCTCAGCCCCCCCCAGCCCAGGGCTCTGCGTTATGTCCCAAGGGATCAGCCTGGGATGGGTCCCGCTCAGCACCCCCCGGCTGCGGGACAAATCCGATTTACGGACAATCCCTGAGCCGTCTGGGCAGTGCCCAGGGCAGCACGGCCACCCTCTGCCAGCACCACAAGCCCCCGCAATGAAGGGACCGAGCCGCAGCAACGAAGGGCCAGGGAAACCAGAGCTCAGCCCATCCAGGCTGCTGGCGTGGGAGACGGGGAATTATTCGCGGGATAAAAGCAAAGCGAAAGGGAAGCTCCGAAGGGCCGGCACTGGGTGTGGAGGGGGGTCTCCGCCCGACCCAGACTCCCCTCCCCGGGACCCCGAGGAGCCCCCCAGGAGCCGCCCCACGGCCCGGGACGGGGATGGAGACCCCCAAACCCTGTCCCTCCCTCGGGGGCTCGGCCGTGGCGACAGCCCGTGGGGACACACTCCCTTTGGGGGTCCCAAAGCAGGTCCCTGTACCCTCCGTGCCCCCGAGAGCCTTGCCCAGAGAGGCCAAATTAATGGCTCATATTTTGTAGCACGTGTTGAACGGCCCTGAGCTGTCCTGCACCGGAGGGGCTGCACAACCCCCAGATCTCCCCGGGTGCCCACACCCCCTCAGAGACCCCCTGAG
>VZRL01004754.1:122594-160536 GCA_013397895.1 Origma solitaria
GGGAGGCCCTGGGCTGGAGGAAGGGCCGGGGGGAGGGGGCAAGGGCCGTGAGCGGATCGGATTTCTCGGGAGGGACCCGCTCCTCGTGCCCCGGCGGTCTCTGGGGTACCTGCCCGCTTTTAGGCCTTTTTGGGGGTGCCGGTGCGGATCCTGGTGGGAGTTTCTGGATATTTTCCTCGGGGGATGCGCGGCTCTGTATGAGGGTAACGGCCCGGCTATCCCCGGCGCCGGGGGGGCACCGCAGCCCCCCCACCCCCCCTTAGTTACGTGTGATTTAAAGTTACGTTGATGGCTTGGGTTTCTTTGGGTGGCTTTATGGGGCTTTTGTGCTGTCGGTGTTAAACTTCAGTTCGAACCCCTTGGCGTGAGGGAGTCCCTTCTCAGCTGGGGGTGCAGCAGAGAGGGATATTGTGTAAAACCCTCCAGTGTTGCTAATTCTGCTCTAGCTCCGAAGTTCACAGAATCCTGGAATCAGTAAGGCTAGAAAAGCCTTCCCAGATCATCAAGGTGTCCAATGCCCACCTTGTCCCCAGCGCAGAGCACTGAGTGCCACGGCCAGGCCTTGCTGGGACACCTGCAGGGATGGGCACTGCAAAGCTCCCTGGGCAGCCCTGCCAAGGCCTGAGCGCCCTTGCCGTGGAGAAATTGCTCCTGGTGTCCAAGCTGAGCCTCCCCTGGCCCAGCCTGAGGCCGTTCCCTCTCCTCCTGTCCCTGTTCCCTGCCAGCACAGCCCGACCCCCCCGGCTGTCCCCTCCTGGCAGGAGCTGTGCAGAGCCACAAGATTCCCCTGAGCCTCCTTTGCTCCAGGCTGAGCCCTTTCCCAGCTCCCTCAGCCGCTCCTGGGGCTCAGCCCTTCCCAGCTCCATTCCCTTCCCTGGACATGCTCTAGTCCCTCAATGTCTCTCTTTCCCAGAAGGTCTAGAACTGGACACAGCTCTTGAGGTGCAGGGAAGGAGGGCTGGGTGTGAAGTACAACAAAATACATCCTGTGGGAGGGGGAAATCTTTCCATAACTCGTTTGTTTTGTTTTTTTAAATAAAATAATATTTCAGGTTTTTTCTTAGGTAGGGTTTGGCGTTTAATGATCTCAGGAAAATGTGAGAGCAGTGACTTAAGAAAGAGGAACCACGGAAAATGAGGGACTTGTGAATTTGCAGATAAGGCTGAGAGTTACAACATCGGACAACTGGAAACTGCAGGTGATTTTTGTCTGGCCAGAAAGGGAGCCTTGCACTGGGACAAGGGGAGATGGCTGAAAATATTCTATAGGAAGGGAGAAGTGTGTTTGGGAGCACTGGTGGAGAGGGAGCTGGGGGGGGGTGGGTCAGGCTGGAGAAAAGGAGCCTCAGGGGAGAACTTACCACTCTCATAACTCCCTGCCAGGAGGTTCAGGGTGGACACCAGGAGCAATTTCTCCATGGCAAGGGCGCTCAGGCCTTGGCAGGGCTGCCCAGGGAGCTTTGCAGTGCCCATCCCTGCAGGTGTCCCAGCAAGGCCTAGCTGTGGCACTCAGTGCTCTGTGCTGGGGACAAGGTGGGCATTGGGCACAAGTTGGACGTGACGGTCTGGGAGGGTTTTCCAACCTCAGTGATTCCATGGAAGAAGGTGAGGAGGGCTCAGGGTGCAGTGTTACCCTGTGCCAGAGGAGCTCTCTGAGGAGAAGCTCTCATCTTGGGGGGCTCTGAGTATTTGGTAGAGCAGCTTTTCCTGGCTTTTACTGGGATCATTTCACTGAAATTCCTCTTCCTTCGACAAATGAAATCCATAAGGATTTGCCTGTGGGAGTGTGGAGACCCTTAACACTCCACCATTGTGGTGTGTGGCTGTTGGAGTCGTTGGAGGTGGTATAAATCATCATTTTAGTTCATGTGTCAGGGAAGTGTGGGATATCAGTTGCTCTGAGCTAGTTTGGTCTCCATTTGTTCAGGGCTGGTAGAAGGCTGTTGCTGCTCCCAGTCTGGATTTGGCAGTTCCCAGAAAGTGCTGTTGGTTTTACGGAAACACACACTTCAGTTTCAAGGATGTGCAGGTGGATGTAGTGGTTTCCCTGTGGGAAGCTGTGCTTGGCAGTGCCCAGTCCCTGTGTAGTTCCCTTGGCTGGGAGGAGATAAAGGGAGCTGGGATGGGGGAGCTGACAAACCTGGGCACAGGCAAAGGGCAGGTTTGGCTTTAGCTAGAATTGTTGGCCTTGGGAAAATTACTGGTGTGGGCCAGTCTTGAATTTCTGAAGTTCTTAGTTCTGCACTGCTGTGTGTCAGCTATGGCTGGGAATGTGGGGGAATTCCTGCATTTTCTGCTGAATATGGAGGGGAGTTGGGTAATACTGGCTTTTTTTTTTTTGGCTAATGGGGCATTATATTAGTAATGCATTTCTTTATCTGGTTAATACTGTTTTTTTTTCTTTTGGCTAATAATGGCTTTCTTTGGATCATTACTCCCATTATTTTTTGTTAACATGACGTTTTTGGAGGTAACACTGTTTTTTTGACGTTGGCAGTTTTTGGCTAGTATGGCTTTTTTTGTTAATCTGGCACGTTTTTGGCTAATCTGGAATTTTCAGTGGTGGAGCTGCAGGAAAACACCACACAGTTCCCTGACAGAGTGTGCCTGAGGAGCTGTGGGGATTGTGCTGGATTTGTTGACAAATCAGGGAGTTGGAGCAGAGTTTGTACCTGTTTGTGCTCAGGGAGGAGATTGAAGAGAGGCAGCAGGGAACATGCTGTAAATAAACCCTGGGGGTTGGAAAGGGAGTTGGGCCCAGGAAAACTGCCCTGGAACAGCAACTTCTGGGAAGTGCAGAAGTGGGAAGCAGGGGGAAGGTGGATTCCTGTAATCCCTGTGCTGTGCATTCCCCTGTGTCCTGTTTGATGTAGTTGGCAAATTGGGTTGAACAGGAAAATCAGTCCTGGAACCCCCCGGGATTGGCATGGGATTGCCCCAGCCCAGAACACAGGCTGAGATGTGGAGGAACTCCAGCCATAATTAAGGGTGACACCTTAATTTTAGGGACACTGATGTTTAGTGGTACCTCCTTACCTGTGGTGTCACTGGAATGTTGGTGTCCTTGACCCCACCGGGGTTCTGGCAGGGTTTGGAATTGCTCAGTGCCATGGGGTTTGTGCTGAAGGATTCCAGTGGGATTGCTACCCTCAGCCATGAGGGAGGTGGAAAATGAGTTTGCAGGGTGAGCTTTCAATAACACCTGAATTCTTTCCAGGTCGAAGAGAAAACCTGATATATTCCGAAAATGTTTAACAAATCCTTTGGAACTCCGTTTGGAGGCAGCACTGGCTTTGGGACAACTTCAACTTTTGGGCAAAGTAAGTAAAATATCTAAACTGGTTTTAAGGTGGTTTTTAATGAGTTATTTTTTTCTGGAGCGCAGCTTAAAGGATCCTATGGAGGTGGTGATCCCTTGTGGGATGGAATTCGGGAGCTGCTGGGTGCTCCACTTGGCTTGGATGAGGTTCAGGAGCCTGAGGCTTCACCCTTAACCAAGCTTTTACTCTGGAGAGACACCAGGATGCCATGTCTATTGTGGAAGCTTCCTTTTGTAGGAAGAGTGGAAAATGCAATGCTTAGGGAAGGTGATCTCGCTGAGGTTTTTTGGATTGAAGTAAATCAGGGCTGGGTTTGTTGGGAAGGCTTGGAAGGAAGACCCGTGTATCCTGAGGGGTGTTTGTGGGTGTCCAGCCTTAGTTGCCAGTGCAGTTGCTGGGAACGGGGGCTCACTGGGCTCTGGTGCTGCTTTGCAGATGCCGGCTTCGGTACGACCAGCGGAGGAGCCTTCGGAACGTCGGCCTTTGGCTCCAACAACAACACTGGAAGCCTTTTTGGGAGCACACAGACAAAGCCAGGTACTGCCCTGGGGGAGTGGAACAGGGGCCTGGGGGGGATTATTGGTAAAAAAGGGAAGGAGGTGGGGAAAGGGAAAAACCCTGAAACCAAGGAATCATCAACAAAATATAACCAAACTCCCTCCCAAGCCCAGAACAGCAAGAGCCCATCAAAGCCCCTGGCAAAGGAGGTTGTGAAGGATTAACAGCCTGTTTCTGTCCACAGGAGGCTTGTTTGGGTCAACCACGTTCAACCAACCAGCCACCTCCTCCACCAGCACCGGCTTTGGGTTTGGAACATCCACTGGGACATCAAACAGCCTCTTCGGAACCACCAGCACTGGTGGAGGCCTCTTCTCATCCCAGAATAATGCCTTTGCACAGAACAAACCAGCTGGCTTTGGAAGTGAGTGAAAGTGGTGTCCTTCTGCTGTTTGATGGGAGAGCAGGGGAAGCTGGATGTACCTAGGGGCTGGGACAGGACTCAGGGGTTTTTCTCCTGGAGGATACGGGGACACACCTGTGCCCACAGCAGCCAAGGATGAACCCATGTGCTCCTGAATCTGTAGCTGTGATTCCAGCCCTAAATTTTAAAATAAATTGCTAAAGGTGGTTGGCTGGAGTTTTTTATTCTGAAATCTCTTTTGGTGCCATTTGATTTTAGGTTTTTATCTTGTGGCAAAGCAGTTATAATTGGGTTTGTCTGTGTCAGGAGAAGACAGGAAATGCTGTTGAACTCTGCTGTAATTCCATGAAGCAAAAGCGAGTGCTTACAGCCCCTTCTGAGGAGAGGAAGGAAGCCTTGCTGATTCACTTTTATTGGGGAATGCAGATTATTGTAGTATTTTCTTCCTGCTTGTCAGGAGGAGAAGGAAACTGGCTGCTGTGGTTTGTCTGATGTTTCTGGGGTGCTGAGTTAGGGACACTCTTCTACAGCAGAGAACTGCTTTAGCAGTACCATCAGTTTCCAGCTCTGCTGTCAAATTATTTTTCCCCAGCTGTTTTTTCTGTTTTCAAACCAGTTTCTAATTTGAATAAAATATTAGGGTTTAAGTTTTAAAACTTGAGGTTTGTTTTAATACTGATGTTGGGGGTTGTTTTTTTTTTTTTTTTTGCTTTATTCAGACTTTGGTACGAGCACCAGCAGTGGAGGGCTCTTTGGGACGACCAACACCACTTCCAACCCCTTTGGGAGTACATCTGGCTCTCTCTTTGGCCCTACCAGCTTCACTGCTGCTCCAACTGGCACAACTATTAAATTTAATGTAAGTTCTGCTTTTCTTAATCCATCCTATTTACTGTGGGAAGTACTCAGTTTTGCAGTTTTTTGTGTGATGTCTTCGTCGCTGAAATGAAAAAATCGAAGAGTTCAAATGCAAGTGTTCTGAAATAATTTGAAAACATCCCTTTAGAAGGACTGTTGCAGTGGAAATAGGTGTAATTAACTCCAGGTTTTGTTCTGAATTTGACAAACTTCTCAAACACTGTAGAATTTCCGACTTGCTGGGTTTAGAGCTGTGGTAGTGCTGAAGGGGTGAAGGAGCTCCTAAAGCTGAGCCTTCCCAGGCAGTGCCATGGAATTCAAGGTGATCCATGGCAAATGCTGGCAGCAATAAGGGTTAGAGACATCTTGGGTTGGGTCAGAATCAGTGCAGCTCTCCTGAGCCAGCCTGGCTTTGGGAATGGGAACTGGAAGGAGAGGAGTCGTGTCCTCCCTCCTTTGGACGAGTCCTCTTTAAGGCAGGACTCAGTAACTGCTACGAAGTTCTGTGGCAGTTGGACCTGGAGGGTGGCCCAGTAGAGAGGCTTTCAGGAACTGGGCTAACTGGGGCCTGCTGGAAGAGGGACTCTTCTCCCCAAAAACTTCTTCGTGCAGATCTTGTCTGTCTTCATTTCCAGACGGAGCTGATGTAAGACTGAGGCTTTGGGGGCAAAGCTGTGGTGCTGTCTGGGCTCTTGCAGCACTGCTGATCTGTACTTTCATAGCACTGTTAAAAAAGGGGGATAGTGGAATTCATGCAGAGCTCCAGGATTTATGTCAGAAACTGAAGTAAACTGCTTTTAAAGTGAAACCAAAAGCAGAATTGCTGGGAGTTGTTTTGGGTGTTCCTGGGGCAAATTCCATTGTTGATTGTCACTGAGAGCACCTGGGTGAGGCCTCAACTGCACAAATAATGATGGTATCATAAAAGTGTGAAACCATGAAAGATTTGGGTTGGGAGGGACTGCTCCAGTGCCACCCCTGCCATGGCAGGGACACCTCCCACTGTCCCAGGCTGCTCCAAGCCCCAATGTCCAGCCTGGCCTGGGACACTGCCAGGGATCCAGGGGCAGCCACAGCTGCTCTGGGCACCCTGGGCCAGGGCCTGCCCACCCTGCCAGGGAACAATTCCTAATTCCCAAGATCCCATCCAGCCCTGCCCTCTGCCACTGGGAAGCCATTTCCCCTTGTGATGTCCCCTCCATGCCTTGTCCCCAGTCCCTCTGCAGCTCTCCTAGAGCCCCTTTAGGCACTGGAAGGGGCTCCAGCCGTGGGGCATCTCTGTGGCTTCCTCTGGACTCGTTCCTACAGCTCCATGTCCTCCTTATCCTGGGGCCCCAGGGCTGGAGGCAGCTCTACAGGTGGGCTCTTGCCTGAGCGGAGGAGTCACACAGAGCCTCAGGTCTGTGCTAGGTGTAGGATTTCCCAGGGTCTGCAGGGAGTTCTGGCCATATTCCCCCAAATCTGTCTGGATATTAACCCGGTCTTCCCCTCCTTCCTGACAGCCCCCAACCGGCACCGACACCATGGTGAAATCTGGCGTCAGCACCAACATCAACACCAAGCACCAGTGCATCACTGCCATGAAGGAGTACGAGAGCAAGTCCCTTGAGGTCAGTACAGGGAGGCACAGCCTTACCTTGGGCTTTTTTTGGGCCATAATTACCATGTGTGCTCGTTAATGAAAGGATATTAATGAACCTTCAATATTTGCATCGCACACAAGAGGTGTTGTGAAGTAAAACAATGCAGCTTTACGTTAATTGCGGTTGGATTTAAATGCTTAATGCAGGTCTGAAAGAGCTGAAATTCCATCTTGTCAGAAGGACACGAGATCCTGTTGGGAGCAGCTCTGCTCTACTGAGATAACAGCAGGATCTCAGACAAAACTCAGTTGTTTATTAATAATGGGTGTTTTCAGGGAGTTAACCTGAGGCCTTCCCATTCGGGTTGGTTTGTTTGACCCTTCAAAAGATCTGAAAAAACTCCTGGAAGTCAAATTGTAGCCCAAACATGGGTCTAAGTTCAGGTTCTGTTTTTGGTGTCCTTATTTTTAAAAACATAGGTGTTGCAGCTTTTCTTGAGCCTTCACCTCGGTGTAGGTTGGGTGCTGTGTGAGTGTGCTAAGGATGCTTGCTTGCCCTTGTCCTGTGTAAAAAGAGTTGGATTTTCCTCTAGGAACTCCGTTTGGAAGACTACCAGGCAAACAGGAAAGGGCCCACGAATCCTGTCGGAGCAGGAGCGACTGCTGGCTTGTTTGGCTCTTCCACTGCCACGTCCAGCACAGCCACAGGATTTTTTGGCTCTTCCACTACCAATACAGGCTTTTCCTACGGACAGAATAAAACTGCTTTTGGAACAAGTAAGTACTGCCTGGCCCTGGCATTCCTGTGAGTGCATGTGGAAATATTCCATTAAACCATTTCAATTTCTGTGATGCAAAATGCTGAAACACTGCTGTGTGCTCAGAGTTGTGCTGGTGGTATTGCCGGCATTCACCGGTGGGGCTCTTTGCCTTAGAAATCAATTTTCTTATGTTTCCTTGGAAAAATTGAATCAACAGTTGGATTTTTATTAGTTTTTGGTGCAAACTGAAAGGTAAAAAGATCATAGAATCGCAAAATGGTTTGGGTTGGAAGGGACCTTGAAGCTCATCTAGTCTCATCCCTGCCATGGCAGGGACACTTCCCACTGTCCCAGGCTGCTCCAAGCCCCAATGTCCAGCCTGGCCTTGGGCACTGCCAGGGATCCAGGGGCAGCCACAGCTTCTCTGGGCACCCTGTGAGGGGAAGGATTGTTTCCTAATAATAGATATTTGTGTTTGTGGCGTTCATCTGTAAACAGATCCAAATCCTCCAGGCTGTAGGAATGGGTGGTTATTGGGTGAGCTGAGACAGGATCCAGGGAATGGCTGGAGCTGGGCCAGGGCAGCTCAGGCTGCAGATCAGGGAAAGGCTCTTCCCCCAGAGGGTGCTGGGCACTGCCCAGGCTCCCCAGGGAATGGGCACGGCCCTGAGGCTGCCAGAGCTCCAGGAGCCTTTGGACAGCGCTGCCAGGGATGCCCAGGCTGGCATTGTTGGGGGTCTGGGCAGGGAGAGGGTGGGACTGGATGATCCTGTGGGTCCCTTCCAGCTCAGGACATTCCATGACATTTTTTCTGTTTGAATGCCGGAGTGTGGGATCTGCTGGGTTTGGTCTCTAATCCACGTGTGGTGTACCAGGTACCACCGGCTTTGGCACCGGCACCACCGGGGGGCTCTTTGGGCAGCAGTCCCAGACGGCGAGTCTGTTCAACAAACCCTTCGGCCAGGCCACCACCACGCAGAACACCGGCTTCTCCTTTGGGGGAACCAGCACGCTGGGCCAGCCCAACACCAACACCATGGTAAGAGGGGCTGCAGGGTGGGAACGGGACTGTAGCTGCTCCTGTCGCACAGGGGGCCTGCGGGATTGGGATGTTCCTCAGATTCCAGTACAGTGTGCTAAAACCAGGATGCCGAGCTCCGAAGGCTGTGGTAGAGCAAGGAACCTTCTGACAGTTGGAGAGCAGTCAGCTCTTCACAAATCATGTACCCACTCACCTCCTCAAGCAACTGCTCTCTAGCAACTCCAGTATTTTCAATCATTTTCACACAGATAATATAATTCCATGATTAACCTTCTGTGGGAATGCAAATCCTGGACTTCTGGTGACGAATGAGCAGCATTTGGGGGCTTTTGTGACAGAAAGACTCTACGTAGCTGTAACTTGTTGCTTAACTAGAGGCTTTGGCTCCAAATGTCTTGTGTTCTTTGTGAATTTGTTGTGACTTCTTCCAGAGAATCCTGTGAGGTATTTCTTTTCTATCTCCCTTGCTCAAAGCGATGAGGAAATTCCAGTATCCTTTAAAGCTTAGAGCATAAATTTTTGGGCTTTTGTTTATTTTTGGTTTTTTTAAAATTTCCTTTTTGTAACTAATTTCTTAGAGGAAGACTAAAGCTTCTGGAATTCTCTTCGCCCCTCCTCTTCCCCCAGCACGAGAGCAAATGTAGTATTGTTTTATTGCCTGATTTTGTATGCTGTTGTGGATCAGTTGTTGTCAGTGCTGGACTTGGAAAAGCCTGGGAGCATTACCTTAACCTGGTTCCTGTTTGTAGGGTCTCTTTGGGGTCACCCAGCCCTCGCAGCCTGGAAGCCTTTTTGGGACAGCTGCCAATACAAATGCTGGGACTGGATTTGGAACGGGAACTGGCCTTTTTGGACAAGCCAACACGGGATTTGGTGTTGGTGGTTCGGTATGTCTGTGCCTTTGTAAAGAGAGAAAACCAAGCAGAGCCCTCTTCTGGGGTGCTGACCTTCATGGAAGTTGTGTTAGCTTAGGAATTAAGATGTCTGAATTGCAAAAGTCAGGTGGTTTGCTGTAAACTTAGGGATAAATACATGTAGTAGAGTCATTTTTTTAACGAGTGTTGTGTGGAGTGATGAAAGCAGTGGAGAGACTGAGGTTCTCAGTGCTTGGGGGTGCCTTGGCATAGGGTTGGAAGTATAGGTTGTGATGGACCAAAACCAACCTTGGTTCTTGATATTCGGTCGTTTTGGTTCTGGTGGAGTGAAGATCGCAGGATCACTGAGATTGGAAAAGTCCCTTAAGCCCCTCGAGTTCAACCCTGACAGCTGTTTTTGGGGGGTTCTTGCACGTGGCTTGGGGTAATCCTCGACTCATGGGAGGCCAGGCTGGGTGGGCTCAGTTGTGCTTGGCTTTAGTCCTGCTTCCTTGCCTGCAGCCAAACAGTGCTACAATTCCTGGAGTACAGCCTCTCAGGTTTCTAAATTCCTGTTGTTTTCTTTTCAGACCCTGTTTGGGAACAAGCCTGCTGGATTTGGAGCCACTACGACCAGCGCTCCCTCGTTTGGTACCACCACGGGCGGTAGCCTCTTCGGTAACAAACCAGCCCTGACTTTAGGAACCCCTACAAACCCTTTCAGTTTTGGGACAGGGAAAAAGAAGGGGGGTTTCAGTCATTTAAAGCTGTACAGTGTATACCACGCACCTACTGAGAGCATGTGCTAAGTATTGTAGAGTTGGAATTGTCTGGTGAGCCGTGGCTCTGCTGCAGGGAAATGTGCTGGGTTATGCCTTTGCTCTTGGTGGGCCTCCCTGACGAAGTAGATGGTCAAGTTCCGCTGTTTTGGTGAACCCTTAAGGGAAGGTTCAGCCTGGGATAGCCCAGAGATCCCCTGGGATCCTGGGGAGCATTGGGAAGAGCATTCCCAGCAGGTCAGGGAGGGGATCCTACCCCTCTGCTCGGCCCCAGGGTGGCACATCTGGAGTGCCCTGTTCAATTCTGGGCTCCACAGTTCAAGGCAGGCCAGAAGCTACTGGAGAGGGTCCAGTGAATGCCACAGAGATGATTTGGGGTCTGGAGCATCTCTGGTGAGGAGAGACTGGGGGAGCTGGGCCTGGTCAGTCTGGAGGAAGGAGGGCTGAGAGGGGATCCATCAATCCATACAAATCTCTCCAAGGGGTGTCAGGATGGTGCAGACTGTGCTCAGTGGTGCCAGGGACAGGATGAGGAGCAGTGGCCACAAACAAACCACAAGAAGTTCAACCTCCACCTGAGGCAGAATTTCTTTCCATGGAGGGGCAGAGCCCTGGAGCAGCTGCCCAGGGAGGGGCTGGAGTGTCCCTCTCTGGAGACATCCCAAACCCACCTGGACATGTTCCTGTGTCACCTGTTTGCACAGGAGCACTGGGGAAATTGGGGTAAAACCAGTGATCCCTGGGCTTGGCAGGTAACAGGAGATCCTGCAGTGCAGCAAAGGTGAAATGAGTGAGCTCCAGTTTAGCCTGGTGGCTGTTGTTGTCCTTGGTGATGTGAAGGACCAAAGTCCTGAGGAACAGGGCGTTGTGTTCCTGATGGCCTCTGACACTGATGGGAGAGCTGGTGTTGGATGAGTGTGTGGCTGAGCAGGAGGAATGTGTAGGCATGGCTGAAGGGAATGGCAGCTTCTTTCACAGGATGCTGAAATCTCTTCTGCCTTTTTAGTTCTGGATTTCAGAGCAACAAAACTGTCTCTAAAAGTGAGTAGGAAGGAGGATGATCCCAACATCCTTTTTCTGCCGTGCTCCTTTTGTGTTGGTTATTTAAAGGCAATGGGGCCTCCCATGCCTTTAGCCTGCTGGGATAGACAGGGAGAGCTCCAGGGAGCTGGGTGGTCTTTAAGGTCCTCCTCAAATCAAGCTCTGTGCAGTTCTCAGTGTTCTGAACCAGGGCAGCATCTTGGTAAGCAGGGTTTGACTGTGGTGACCAGCCCTGGGGAAACCTCCTGGGGTGTGAAAAGTGCTTCTGAGTTCTTGTTCTGCTCGTCAGGATCTTCATGGCCCCACCAGTGCGTTGGCACTGGTGGGTGGAGATCAACCTTTGCAGTGTGTGGTTTTGGTTTGCCTGTGTAGCAGTTCATAGGAGGAAAGGAGTTGAATTCCAAGGAGTTGGTGCACACCTGCAGTTTTTCAGTTTAATCCTGGTTTTGTGTACTAACCAAGCATGGGGTGGGGTCAGCATCTGCAGTAGAACTGAGCTGTCTCATGGTAGATTTGGGGTGTCCTTGTTGCAGTTACAGCTGTGTCCTTGAAGTGTGCAGATCTGAGTTCCCACCTGTTCTGTGGTGAAGGCCAGAGAAATGAGTGTGTAGTATGAACAGGATGAAATAGGGTTTGTTCCCTCCAGGCACTTAAAAATCCCCAGCACATTTTACTCTGTTGCCAGCATCATGTCAGCTCTGCCTTTCAGGGAAACTGTGAAGTTTGTAACAAACCAAAAAGCTTAAGAAGGCAGACCAGCATTTTTCTATGCTGCTTTAATGCTGTGTTTATAACTAAAATATGTTTATTACCGGTGAAGTCCCTTCTTGCTGATTGTCAGCTTAACCTGCACTGCTGGAAACAGTGAGAAATTTGACCTTGACTGTGGCAGGGCTCTTTGACCCTGTGATGCTTATTTAATTAAATGTATGGTTTTGATTTAATCTCTAATGAGCTGCTGGTTCTGTTGTCGAAGGTTTTGGTGCCAACACTGCTGGAAATAGCTTGTTTGGAAACAAGCCTGCGACTGGGACTCTGGGAACTGGGCTTGGAACAGGATTTGGAACAGGTAAGCAGTTTCCCAGCTCATTTCTCAGCAGCCTAAGCCCTCAGGCTGCAGTGCTGGTCCAGCCTGGGTATTGCCTGTACCTGAGTTAGGAAAGGCTGGGAGTGTTTTAGCTTCACGTCAGGATGTCTCAGGGCAGCTCCAAGGGGAACTTCTTAGCACAGTGCCAAGTGACCTGGTAGAAATTGGGCAGTGCTGGTGGGACTGGTGAGGTCCTCTGTGCTCAGATCCTGTGGTCTGATCATGAGTCCTCAGTGCCTGCAGCGTCCATGGGCATGGAGAGTGTTTCCTCTGGTTTAATAAGGAATTGATTCTTTGTTGTGCTTGAAAACTTGTCACAGTCCTGTAGTAAATGACAATCACCTCTCCTGTCACAGCTCTGGGGGCAGGACAGACATCCCTGTTTGGAAACACCCAGCCAAAGCTGGGGGGAACTCTTGGAACGGGAGCATTCGGAGCCCCAGGATTCAACACATCCACAGCTACTCTGGGCTTTGGAGCCCCTCAGCCTGCTGTAGGTGAGTGTCCATGAACCTGCTGCTTCCTGCCTTGTTCCCTCATGCCTGAACACAGGAGCGCACCTCTCCCAAAGGCTTTGGAATGACAAAACATCTTGAGGCCACTTCTGTTCTCAGTCACAGTGCAGACTGTGTTAATGACCCTTTTTTTTTGCTAGTTATATGTATATTTTTAAAGTAATTCAAAATTGCTCTTCATGGCCAATAGTTGCAGCTATTTTAGAGTCTATTTTTTTTTTGTCTTCAAGATTAGTAACATTTCCCATCATTGAATTTGGGACAGCAAGAGTAGATATTTACAAAAAAAAGTAAGGGAAGTGCAGCGTTGGCTTCTTCAGTACTTCCAGATAGGAGCGGCCTAGAGGGCCTTTATTAACAGGAATGCTGTGCCACTGGGAGAAAAATAACACCCTGTTGTCTCCAACTCTCCTCCTGACTTCCTGCAGACCGTGACAGTAAGCTTTTGTTCCTGAGACTGGTTTTGTTGTTCTTTGGGAATGCCCACATTGACCTTGGTTTTGTTGGAATGGGAATTAAGCTGCTTTTGGTGGCTTGAATGTTTCATGATGTGAACTCTTGGAGCATTTTAATAGGAGTTAAAATTAGATGCTATAAGATGCAGGGATAAAATTAAGAGTCGATTGGAGATGGGACTCTAGACCAGTATGTTTGGTTGTGGTAGCAGGAATGTGAAAATTCTGTATGAAATATTTTCCCTGCACACCCTTTCAGAAGTCAGCTGGATTAGTGGAATGTTTTGGCAGGTCAGGCTCTTTCCACTGCTCTGTAGCTCTCTGTGCTCTCAGCTTTTCACCCATGAGAACTCAGTGAATGTGGTTGCACACTGATGGAGGAAGATGCACTGAGAGCTGCTGTGTTTCTGCCTGTCCTGGTTCTGTTCCCCAAGCTCTAAAACTAAAATGCTGCTCCTTTTGTAGCTCTGACAGACCCCAATGCCTCTGCGGCCCAGCAAGCTGTCCTCCAGCAGCACCTCAACAGCCTGACCTACTCACCCTTTGGAGACTCCCCACTTTTCAGAAACCCCATGTCAGACCCAAAGAAGAAAGAAGAGGTAAGTGCACATCAACACTGAACTCATTTTATGGGTGACAGTTGAAATTACTTTGGTCTGTGTGCACTGTATTCACTTAAATGCACAGTGAGCAGCCAAGTAAATTGCCCTCTGTGCTCTCCCAGTGGTGCAGTGGCTTTTTTACCCTCCAGGACACCAAGTGCTTGATTTTATTCCAGTGGAAAGTTCCTGCCCATGGAAGGGGGTTGGAAATGCACGATCTTTAAGGTCCTTTCCAACCCAAATCTTTCCTTGATTCCATGATTTCCTGCTTTTGCCTGTATCAGAGCCTTGACTTTGGAGTTCCTGTGTTCACTGCTGCTGGTTGGGAATAAAGATGGATCGTTGCTAGTGCTTGGAATAATTGTAGTGTTTTGCTTAGGACATCTCTGAGAGTCTCTGACAAACCTTTCCCTGTTGCTTTGTTCAGAAGACAACAAAGCAAACACTTTCTGGGCTTTTGAAGTGTTAGGGGAGGTTCTGAGTGGCTGCTGCCCCGGGCAGATTCCAGGGGCTGGAGCTGAGTCCTGCCTGGCAGCTGGAGCCCGGGGTGGGGCACACGGATCCAGGCTGATGGACAGGGCTGTGCCTGGAGCCCTCTAACCTGGGTGCAATAATTGCTTCCCCTTTACTTATCACCCCCTTTGCCTTTCAAGGCCCTGGGCTGAGCACCCTAAAGCTCTGTCCATGTGCCATGAGAATTCCAACTGTCCATCTTTCTGTTCCAGAGGCTGAAGCCAACCAACCCAGCAGCCCAGAAGGCCTTGACAACCCCCACCCACTACAAGCTGACCCCGCGCCCTGCGACCAGAGTGCGGCCCAAGGCCCTGCAGTCGGCGGGCTCGGCCAAGTCCCAGCTCTTTGATGGGCTGGATGATGATGAACCCTCCCTGTCCAACGGAGCCTTCATGCCAAAGTGAGCTTCTCTTTTGTCTCTCTGTGAGAATCTTCTGTAGATTCCTATGTGTTACCCTAAATCCCACGATTTTGTGCCCTGGTTCAGAGAGGAAGAACGGTAACAAATTGTAAGAGTTCACTAGACCTGTTTTCTGTAGAAGAAGTAAAAAGGTTCAGCTTAAACTCTTAGGGCCAAATAAGCTGTAAAATGAGGTCAGCCCATGATGAGAACAAAGCTCCTATGAAGTCACTTAGGAATTCTTCTTACAAGGAAGGCTTGCATGGGGTAATACTTCCTGCTCCTGAACTGGGAGTGTCGTCAGGTTTCCTCATGCCCTTAGTATGGGGGCATTCTGGTGGTTTTATCCCAGCTGTGGTTCCATTTCAGATCCACAGGTGTTTCTGTGAGAAGTAAATCATGGATCTGCCTAAGTGAAGCTTTTGGGTTAGTTTTCAGGTGCATCAGTGGCAATCGAATAGAAAGGGAGTTCAGAAAGGTTTGGAGTTGAGTAAAAACAAAGAGCAAAAGACTAAAGTGACTCTGCAGTAAAATGAACCTGCACTTGTGGGCCAGACCTTCTGTGCTACTAGAAGAGCTCATTTGGGAAACTGAACTTGGTTTACTGAACTTGGGCTTTGAGCCTTTCACTGGCTCTGCTTTTTACACCTCCCCATAAACCAGAGCCTTGAATGGAATTCCCAAAAAAATGTTACGGTCTCTTGCAGGAGACTTGATATGTCCTGGGTGTGGGACCAGATCTTAGAGCTGGTTCCTGGTCCCTGGAGCATCTGAATTAAGGACAAAATATGTATTTGTGCAGTGGATAGATGCAAATTTCCCTTCTTTGGTGTGTTTTGTTCTTAGGAAGAGCATCAAGAAGCTGGTTCTGAAGAACCTCAGCAGCAGCAACCTGTTCTCTCCCGTGAGTCGAGAGAACGAGGACCTGGCGTCGCCGTCAGAGTACCCAGAGAATGGGGACAGGTGAGTGAGTCACAGCTGAGGGGTTTGTCCTCAGAAATGCAAACTGGTTCTGTCTCTCTAAATTACTACTCTGCAGCAGTGACTTCATTTCAGGGATGTCACTTCAATGTTTGTTGAAAGTAATTGACCTGCTGGGAGATCTGTTTCCTCCCGGACTAACCATGTGTTCTTCCTGGGTGGGCACTGCCGGCTCACCCCAACCAAAATCTGTGTCAGAGAGCAGGGACGTATTTTCTGGATGAGTCTCTCCATTCCCTTTAGCAAGAAACCAAGGCATTCCTTGAGGGAAGTGCTAAACCTGACTCTGAGGGGAGAAGAACCTTTCCTGGTCAGTCCTCAGTGATATTGGAGTTGCAAGGAAGCTCCACTGATCCTCATGTCTCATATTTCTATTTTCTACATATGTGTTTTGTACAGATTACAATGAAGAACCTCTAAGGCTACATCTTTCCCCCAGCAAAAGCCAGAATTCCAACCTCCTTCAAATAACTTGTGGCCATATTTCATGAGAACTCTGATTTTACCTTGGTTTTCTTTTAACTAGAGGCTGGGAAAAAACCCTCAACACATTAATTTTATTGAAAGGTACTAAGATAAGAGCTGATTTGTGAGTGGAGTCATGCTGGCCCTGTGGGCAGAGGGTTTGGAGCCCTGGAATTGCTGTTAGCACCCCCTGTTGAGGCTGCTCTCCAGCCTGATCTCCGCGTTGCACTCAGCTCTGCACAGGGCACGTGCTTTAGTCCCCAGCGGTGTGGGCACTCTCCAGTCTCACCACTGTCCTCGCTGTAGTGGGAGCCTCAGTGGCAGAGGTAGTCAAGCAGGGGAAGAGGGAAGGGGAATAATCACTGAGACTGCAGTTCATGTGGTCCCGTTTGCTCTTGTGTGGAAAGAGCAGAATTTTAATCATAGATGCACAAGACTCTCCTGGGCCGGGAGGAACCCACGGGGATCATCCAAGTCCATCTCCTGGCCCTGCACAGGAATATTGGTGTAAGTCCCTTAGAACTAAATAATTGATGTTATCCTTCCTCTGCCCAGGTTCTTCCTGTCAGTGCCTCCCGAGGAGAACCACAGGCAGGACGGGGAGCGCGAGGAGGAGGAGGAGGCCCACGAGGTGACCAGGTTTTACACCAATCCCATTGCCAAGCCCATCCCGCAGACCCTGGAGGGCAGCGGGCACAAGTCGCACTCCAGCGTGGATGACACCATCGTGGCCCTGAACATGCGTGCGGCCCTGCGCAATGGGCTGGAGGGAAGCAGTGAGGACGCCTCCTTCCAGGAGGATTCCCTGCAGGATGAGCGGGAAGAGGAGGCGGAAGCCACGCACCACCTGCATCCTGCAGGTGAGGCTGGCGGGGGCAGTGTTTCATGCAAGTTTGCTGCTGTTTGATGCCCTCACCTTTTGCTTTTTTCCTTCTCTTTTCACCAGAATAAAAATCTTGCTTTTCTTACCTAGTGCACAAATTTTATTTGCTGAGTCAATGAGCATTTAAATTTTATCCCCCAATTTTATGTCATGTGTTGGAGTTTTTTAAACGCAGGAAGGTAAAGGATTTGTTTGTCCTTTCAGATCATACTTATGTGGCATGTAATGAAACTGGCAGGTGATACATTCAAAAGAAATGTCTGTCAACGTTTTCTAGATGCAAAATGCTTTTGGGAAATAGAAAGATCATTAGACAAATTAACAGATGAAGAAAAATTGGAGCCTGTTAAATGTAGAAGAAGCTGCAGCTTGGTCAGCAGTGCCTGAGGCCCCAGGCTCCTAAAGCTAGGAGAGTGTTTCCTTCAAGTGTTGATGCATTTGCAATTGTTCTTTTCCCTGTGCGCCTTCTGCCCTTCCTGATTGCACACCTCCTGCTCCCTGAGAAGTGCCTGGGCTGGAAGAATCTGCCAGAGCTGGAGGCTGTGAAGTGAAGGTGTTTTGGTGTTTGTGGGCTTTGGGTTCCTCTGAGGCTTCCTGCTGTTCAGGCTGGCAAAAGAAATGGGATGACAATGTGGGAATGTTGATACATTGGTGCCAGCCCCGTTCTCAGAGAATGTTGTGTTGCAGGGATTGTTTTGACACGAGCTGGCTACTACACCATCCCCTCCCTGGAGGAACTGGCCCGGTTCACCAACGACAGAAACGAATGTATCGTGACAGACTTCACCATCGGCCGCAAGGGTGAGAGCCCCCTGGCCTCCACAGAGGCTTCACCCTGATCAGGGATTTTAGAACTATGGAACCAGAGTTCCAAACCCTCAGTCTGAGTGCAACCAGTGCCTTTGCTTTGGGAGCAGCTTGCATCAAAGTCTTGTAGGATTTTACGGTAGAATAAATCACAGTATCACAGACTGCTGTGGCTTGGCAGGGGCCTTGGGCACTGCCAGGGATCCAGGGGCAGCCACAGCTGCTCTGGGCACCCTGGGCCAGGGCCTGCCCACCCTGCCAGGGAGCAATTCCTAATTCCCAAGATCCCATCCAGCCCTGCCCTCTGCCACTGGCAACCATTCCCTGGCTCCTGTCCCTCCATGCCTTGTCCCCAGTCCCTCTGCAGCTCTCCTGGAGCCCTTCAGGCCCTGCCAGGGGCTCTGAGCTCTCCCTGGAGCCTTCTCCTCTCCAGGTGAACACCCTGAGCACTCCCAGCCTATTGATATCAGTATCAAAGTTGATAATGCTCCTGCAGGGTTTTCTCAGGGGAAAAGAGGTGTCACTTTGCTGTGAAGACAGGACAGCCTGGGTGGGGACAGGAGCACAGCAGGAACACGGGCTCCCTGGCACATGACTTCACAGTTAGTTTATGACATTTTGGGTTGTTTTGCAGGTTATGGATCAATTTACTTTGAAGGAGAAGTAAATCTAACAAACTTAAACCTGGATGAGATTGTACATATCCGGAGAAAAGAAGTTATTGTTTACCCTGATGATGAAAGAAAACCACCCATTGGAGAAGGTTTAAATAGGTAAGTGTTAGATAAGAATAATTTTAAAAATCCTGACAGTCTGCTGCATTTGCAGGCAGCAATCAAGAGACAAACCCAAGTAGTGCATTCAGTTTGCAATGTTACAGTTGCGAGATACTTACAAACTTCTGAACCACAAATTGGTTTTAAAAGCTGATGTGAGGTTTCCCAGGTTTCTCATCCCTGTTCCCACCCAGCTGTGCCTCAGCCCCTTGTCTGTGAGCCTGTTTGGTGCCTTTTCCAGGCGAGCTGAGGTCACCCTGGATGGGGTGTGGCCCACAGATAAAACGTCGCGGTGCCTGATCAAGAGCCCCGAGCGGCTGGCGGAGATGAACTACGAGGGCCGGCTGGAGGCTGTGTCCCGAAAGCAGGGGGCCCGCTTCAAGGAATACCGCCCGGAGACCGGCTCCTGGGTCTTCAAGGTGAGGGAATCACGTACCCTGGAGCTGGAATCTCCTGGGAGTTTGTAATCTTAACTGATTTGCTAACTGCAGACAACTGTCTCAAGTCCCTCAGCTTTGGTGAGAACTGTCTTCACCAAAGTTCCTCCTCATCCCTGGGAGTGTTCAGCCTTGGGTTGGACAGGGCTTGGAGCAACCTCGACTAGTGGAAGGTGCCCTTGCCCATGGAATGAATGAGCTTTTAGGTCCCTCCCAAGCCAAACCAGTCTGTGGTTCTCTGGTGAAACCTGTGGCCCCAGACCTTCCTACAGCAGGTGGTTTTGGTCTGTGGAGAGGCTGAATTTGTTGCAGGTGTCCAAGAGCTGTGTGTGTTAGAACACCTGTGTAGGGCACAGTTACACCTGCCCAGTGTTCAGGCCTGTCAGAAATTTCACTTCCAAGCTGTGACATGGTTTTCCTTCTCCTTAACACAGGTAGCACACTTTTCCAAGTACGGCTTGCAAGATTCAGATGAGGAAGAGGAAGATCATCCATCAAAAGTGGACACCAAGAAGTTAAAGACCACACCTGTGCCACCCCCAGGGCACCTGCTGCCCCAGCAGATGGCCCTGAATGGCAAACCAGCACCCCCAGCTCAGGTAGAAGAGAACAGTGGCTAAAGGGGGTTGATGACATGGAGTTTGGAGAGTAGCTGGTGCCTGGGAAGGGGGTGGTTGGAGTAACCTGGAATCTGGAGAGTGAAGCCTTACGGAAACTCTTCTGAACTCTGGCTGAGTGGCTGCATGTTGTTTTCCTTTGAGACACTTGACATTTCAGACTGACGATGGGGCGGGGAGGCTTTCAACCCTTGTTTCTTGTTTGAATTCTAGTCTGAGTTTGGCAGATTTGCACCTCTTCTGGAAGAACCCTTGTTTTTGTGACTATTAAATGCACGCCCGTAATGCCAACGCCGTGTGCTGCCTGCCTGGACAGTGATGCTGTGCACTCAGTTGCCTTTACCACCATTAGTGTGCAAGACTGTCTGCTTTTTATTTTAAGAATGTGCTCTATTTTTATTAAAACAATTATTTTGTAAGGCTGGCTGTATGCTGGCTTTGTAAACATATTTGTGTTGGATGTGACTGCTTTAAACCTTTGCAAAACATCCTCAGTGCTGGGCCTGTCCTACACATTGATTGATCCACGGGCAGTGTTTGATCCAATTCTTTGGGAATACCAGAATGGGCAAGAGGCCAATGGCCCCTGGGCTGGGCACTGTGAGACACCTCAGGGGCTGTGTCCGGTTCTGGGTCCTCAGGGCAGGAGAGGCATTGAGGGGCTGGAGCGTGTCCAGGGAAGGGAACAGAGCTGGGGAAAAGGTCTCGAGCACCAGGAGCAGCTGAGGGAGCTGCAGGGGCTCAGCCTGGACAAAAGGAGGCTCTGGGGGGACCTTCTGGCTCTGCACAATTCCTGACAGGAGGGTGGAGCAGGAAATGGCCTCAAGTTGTGCCAGTGGAGGTTTAGGTTGGATACTGGGAAAATTTCTTCCTGGAAAGGGCTGCCCAGGGCAGTGGTGGAGTCCCCATCCCTAGAGGGATTTCACAGCCCTGTGAAATATAGCTCCTTTCATATAGTCAGTGGTGGCCCTGGCAGTGCTGGGGAACAGTTGGGCTTGGTGGGCTCAGAGGCTTTTTCAGCCTCAGTAGTTCAGTGTTTCTAACATAGAAGAACTTTTCCCTGGTATCCATTGTGAACCTCTGCTGGCCATTTGTGTGGCAGGGGAACAGAGCTCTCCTGGCAGGGGCGAGGGGCTGTCTGGACCCTGATCCCTGTACAGCAATTCCAGGAGCGCTGTCTGCTCCCTGGGCAGGACATCCTGCTGCTGGGGCAGGCTGGGGGGCTGGCAGCTCTGCTGGATTCTGCATGGAGAATCCCAGAGTAGAGGCCAGCTGCTGCTCCAGTTCTCCTGGCTCCTGGACTAATTAACACCCACTCATTCATCCCTCTGCTGGAGTAGATCCTTAATTATTTGCATTTTGCGCCGCACGCGTGGCTGTGCAGCAGCCTCACCTCAGTTCCCCTTCCTCTGTCACATTCAGATTGTAGGGACCAGAGCTGTGGTTTTAAATACTCAGGAATACTGGGAATATCTGTGATATATTCAAACATTCTTACACATTCCAGTGTACTTAGCAAAAACCTCTCCAGGTTCATTAATGTCTCTGAGTTGCATACCATTAACTCTAGTTTTAATTTCTGAAATGAGGAAAACCCTAATTTGGTTTCCCAAACCATTAATAAATATCGTAGCATGGCTTAAAACTTTCCAAAGTTTTGGTGTGACGCACATCTGATAATATTATTTGGGCTGTGAAAAGCATTTAGTATCTAGACTTGGTTTTTGTTTTATCTTCCCTCGCTAACTTAAATATTTAATGAATTTATTAATGTTGCAAGGCAGCCTGCTGCATTAAAGCCCAATGAAGGGAGCAATGAAACTTCTGTGTTTCTAAACACATTTTGACTTGTAAATCTGTTCCACATGCGAGGCCAGGCTCAGATTCCACGTCTGCCACTCGGTTCTGTCCTTGCAGACCCTGGGGTTATTTTATCTGCCTCAGCTGAGAACCTTCACCCATTCCTGGCTAAGCACAGCCTTGTGAATGTGCTCCTTAATTTCTGGGCAGGACTCCCAGGGCACTCCCTGCCTAGGTTTCCTCACTCCTGATTTTGCATCACTTCAGTGGTCTGTATTGTGTTTTTTATTGGGAAGCAGGGAAGCATGAGGCTTTCACAGGACACAGAGCTGAGTTATGGGATGGTTAAACTGGAGCCAAACCAGTACATGGGAGCTCTGGTCCCAAAGACTGAGCTGGGCCAAAGTACAGCCCATCACAGTGAGCAGAGTTAGCCATGGAATCGTGGAATGGTTTGGACTGGAAGCACCTAAAAGCCCATCCAGTCCCACTGCTGCCATGGGTGGGGACACCTTCAACTTTCCCAGGTTGTTCCAAGCCCCAGGGACACTTCCAGGGATCCAGAGGCAGCCACAGCTTCTCTGGGCACCCTGTGCCAGGGGCTCCCCCACCACAGGAGCCACAGTTCATTGTGGAATGTAGATTCCATGACTGGAATTTGTACCACGTGGGATGGATTCGGGAGGAGCAGAGGGAGGCAGGGTCCACAGAGCTCTCCCTTCGCTGGGCATGTGAGAACTGGAAAGCTGAGGTTTCCTAAATGGAATGGCAGAACTGGGAGAACTCCAGGAGGGCACCACTAATCTGGGACTATTCCTTCCCTGGCATGGCACACCCTGAAGGTTCTGTGTCCATCCCTGACCTTAGTGCGGAGCCTTGGCAGAGCTGGGAATGCTCCGCAGCACCCGCAGGTGACGGTCGGAGTTGTGACTCAGTCCTGCAAAGCTGTGCTCTGTGGGTGTGACCTGGCCTCTGTATCCGCAGCCCCCGGAGCTGGAGCAGCTGGGCAGGGTGGTGGAGCTGGACAGTGACATGGCTGACATCACCCAGGAGCCAGCCCAGGAGCCCTTCGGCGAGGATGCCCTGGCAGAGGAGCAGGAGGCAGTGCCAGCGTCCACTCACATCGCATCCACCCAGGGCATCAACCCCTACGTCCTGCAGGTCAGTGTTGTGCCAGTTTTCCTGTCCAGGAGAGGGCTTGGGAAACCGAGCACTTCCCAAGGGATGGATTTGCCTCCCCAGTGGTATTGACACACCAGCTTGTGATGAACAGTGCATCACAAGGGGTGGGATTGAGCTCACAGCACATCTCTGGAAAACTCAGTGCTGACATGAGACACCTTAAAGCCAGAACTTAAAATTCAGAGGTCTTGAGTGTGGGCGCTGGGGTAAGCTGAACGAATACCAGAGCAGCTGCCTTGGGCCTAGCTGGTACAGAAAAAGGTGTTGCGGTAACTGGTCTTGATTTGGGGCTTGGTGTTGATGCTTTTAGTTCACAGTACCACAGAAGGTTTGGGTTGGGAAAAACTATAAAACCCATCCAGCCCCACCCCCTACCGTGGTCAGTGACACCTTCCACTATTGCAGACCCCTTCAGCCTGGCCTTGGACACTTCGAGGGATCCAGGGGCAGCATCTCTGGGCACCCTGGGCCAGGGCCTCCCTATCCTTGCAGGGAAATGTTTCTTTCCAGTATCCCCTCTAACCCTGCTCTCTGATAGTGGGAAGCTGTTTCCCCTTCTCCTGTCCCTCCAGGCCTTTGTAATTTTTGTGGAAGGGCAGTACCTTGAACACTTTTGGGCTTCTACCTGTAATAACAAATAGACCAGAAATTATTCATTAAGCTGACAAACAGCAGACAGAGCTAAGATCTAAGAAATCAGGATTGTTTTACAATGTCATCCCCATCCTTAACAAGTCCTGTGCACTGATTTTAACAAATAGTTGTAAAACCTCATCTGTCAGGTGACAAGCCTGAGCTGTGCCTCCACTATTCCCTTGGAATTTGCAGCATGGCTGTGTTGTTTGGTCATGTGCTGCATGTAGGAGGGTTTTTTGGGTGGGAATAGCTATTTTGATGAGCTTAGTGAGCTGCTGCTGTGGGTGGGATTGCTGATGTTCTGGCTTGGCTTCCCACATCCTCAGATCATGAAAGCTTCCTTGCTTGCTGATGACGATGACCTGGATTTGATCCTGGATTATCCTGGGAAGCAGCCTGTCAAGGTGGACACTTCCCAAGAGATCTGCTCTCCAAGGCTCCCCATTTCAAAATCACAAGGACACAAAAGACACTCAGGTGCGGTGAGAAACCACAGATCGTGTGAAGAAACAAGTGAAACTTAAAACAGGCGAAGTCCCATGGTCTGCAGCAGTTGTTTCCTGCCACTCCAGCCTCCACGTTCATTCCCTGCTCCAGCACAAGCCCTGCCCCAAGGGTTGCAGGTGCTCCAGTGCCTGGAGCACCTCCTACCCCCTCCTCCTCTGATGCTTGCACTGCTCTTTTCACTTTTTTTTTTCTTATTTTTGGGGTTTTTTCCCCCTCTGGTATGGGATTTTTCCCCTTTAAAAACTCGCAGAGGCACCAGAACTTTGCAGCTTGGTTTGGAGGTGGCCTGTGGTGTGTCTGCTGTGGGCACCAGCTGTGCCCAGCACAGGGCAGCCCCTACCAGATTCCCCCACTGCCCAAACGTTGCCCTTTACACCCAGTGCACCCTCCAAGTGGTGCTTTCCATAGGGATTTTGAGGAATGCCTCTGGGAGCAAGCAGGAAGATGCTTCCTGATTGAGGACACCCATTAATTCAGATCTGTTAATCCATTCAAAGCCCATGTGGTTGACAGGGACAGGCCTGAGGTATGTTTGGGGCCAGCGTCAGCCCTGCTGATCGTGTCTGACACCCCACTTCTCTTCTGATGTCTTAATTCCAGCATTAAATTAGGGACACTTTGGGAACGCCCCAGTTTGGGGTGGGGCCATTCCTGGGAGCACCCCATGTGTTCCTTTTGCAGTGCTGGGGGGTCAGGGGGACTCAGCACTGCAGACAGTCACACTTAGCTCCCAGTTCCCATCACACCATCCAAATGTTTGCCACTGGCTGCTCCGGGAATTCCTGAAATCTTTTCAGAGGCCAGAAATGTCCCCTCAAATACAGGTGTTCTTCCACTGAAACGTTCTCCCTGCTTTTCCCTGCCAGTTGCTGGGCTGCTGCAATCCAAGTTTGCCAATGTCCTTTTCCAAGCACCAAGTGCTGCTGTGCCAGATGCCAAGGGCTCGAGGACTTTGGGCAGCCCGCCCTCTGCTGCCCTGTGGTCAGCAGTGTCTCCGCTGGCCTCGGCGTTCTCCGTGCCCCCGGCAGTGCCCGAGGTGCAGGTGAAGACGGTCGGGGTCCGCAGGCAGCGCGGGCTCGTCCCTCTGGAGAGGTCCATCACCTATGGAAAAGGGAAGCTCCTGATGGATATGGGACTCTTCATGGGGCGCTCGTTCCGTGTTGGTTGGGGACCCAACTGGACACTGGTCAATTGTGGAGATCAGTTGAGTGGCTCAAGTGAAGTGGAGGATCCTCAGTTTGAGCCTGTGGAATATGGATTCCTGCCAACTCCCGTTGCTCCCAAATCGTGAGTAGTGGTTTCCTTCAGGATGGATGTGGTATACTCTTCATGGCTGACAGAATCCTGGTTGCAGATTGCTGTTCCTTCTGACATGCAGGAGTGGTGCAAGGTGGTGTTAGCCATGGAGATCTCCTTCATGTCCCTTCTCCACAAAAATATTTGTCAAATCCTGGAATAGCATAGTAGGAGGATTTTTTTTTTTAAACCAAACAAATAGCACTGTCACCCAGCACAAAGTTAAAGTTCAGTGTTGTTGTCCAGAAAGCTTCCAATCTGTTGGTTCTCCCTGAGGACATCTGCCCTGTCTGAGGAAGTTCTTGTTCAGCTTCTCAGTTCCCAGACACCATCAATTCTGTCTGTGTATCCAGCAGCACACAGACCTTTAGGGTCTCCATACCTGAACTTGACTGGAATATAGCCCAGTCCCACCACTGAGGTGCTCCAAAAAGCTTGTTTGAATGCTCTCTAGCATATCTGAAGTGCTGAGGGAACGAGCTGGGGTGAAGATGTGCTTGCTGCCTTTGGAGAGTTCAGTGAGGTTTGTTTGCCAAATCACAGAAGGTTTGGGTTGGGAGGGACCTTAAGGGCCATCTTCTCCCAACCCCCTGCTGTAGGCAGGGGCACCTTCTGCTAGCCTAGGTTGTTCAGGGTCCCAAAGCCTGGCTCCAAATCCCAGAGTCTCAGCGGGACCTTCATGCCTTGGATCATGTTTTACTGTCATTGTGTTAATTAGGACAAGCTACAGGATAAGCTGCTCCACTTGCATGGAGAACATCCAGAATATTTGCTACCTGGTCTGTCTTCTCTTTTCCTCCAGACTCACAGAATCTCCATTCAAGGTTCATGTGGAAAAGCTGAGCTTGGAACAATGGAAGATGGACAGAGATAAGGAGCTGTATCTTACCCCTCTGGAGATAACACTGAAGCACAGCACTGTCCATATGGATGAGCCCTGTCCTCTCCTGGCCCCCAACCCCGGAGTCTCTGCTATCCATGACTATGCTGACTGGGCCAGGAAGGCATCCGAGGATCCTGCTATGGCAGAGAGTGAGTATGGAGTGATTCTTTTCACAGAACGGTTTAGGCTGGAAAAGCCCTCCCAGCCCAAGGAGGCCGAGCTGTGCCCAATGCCCACCTTGTCCCCAGCGCAGAGCACTGAGTGCCATGGCCAGGCCTTGCTGGGACACCTGCAGGGATGGGCACTGCAAAGCTCCCTGGGCAGCCCCTGCCAAACACAGTGGGGACAGTGAACGCTCCAGGGTGAGGATGGTGAACTCTCTGGGGTTATCCTCATCTGAGCTCCTCTGTGTTCTGTGCTTTCACTCCTGATGGCTTGGTGTGTGTCCCCACAGCTGTTGTGAAGCACTGGTGCTTGGCCTGGACATTGTGTGAGGCCATTTGGGGCAACCTGAAGGAGCTGGAGGCCAGCCTGGAGGAGCCCAGTGAGTACGTGCTGGCCCTGGAGCGCCGCAAGGCCTTCTCGCGCTGGCTGTCGGAGACGGCGGCCGGGCGCATCGAGGAGGAGGTGTCCCTGTCCCGGCACGGCAGCCACGTCGAGGCCGTGTTCAGCTGCCTCACGGGGAAGAGGATCGGCGAGGCCTGCAGGCTGGCACAGCAGGCAGGTAAGCACCCCAGGGTGCTGGGCACTGCCCAGGCTCCCCAGGGAATGGGCACGGCCCCGAGGCTGCCAGAGCTCCAGGAGCCTTTGGCCAGCGCTGCCAGGGATGCCCAGGCTGGCATTGTTGGGGCTCTGGGCAGGGCCAGGGGTGGGACTGGGTGATCTATGTGGGTGCTTCCTACTCAGGATATTCTGTGATTCTGTAAGGTTCCTAAATCTCAGCTTCTGTGTAGAGGAGGAAGGAGATGCACAAAGAGTCTAAACTCAGAGAGCTTTTAGTCATTGGCTGCTCTGCTTGTGGAGTGTTCTCTTGTCAGTGACCACAGAATCATGGAATGGGCTGGGTTAGAAGGGACTTTAAGGATCATCCAGTCCCACTCCCTGCCATGTCCTCCCAGCTAGACAAGGTTGCTCCAAGCCACATCCAGCCTGACCTTGAAGATTGGGTGGGGGCTGCTGCTGGAATCCCTGGTCCCCTTCACTCTTGCTCTGTCAACTACCCCCAGTTAGGAGGTGCTGCTGGATTGCATTTGGAACTGGGAGCTTTTGTAGTTACTTCTTTGGATTTTTAGTGAATGTTCTTTTTAACTGAGCCTCAGTTCAAACATTTTGCATTTGGGTTAAAAATGTGTATTTTCAGAGCGTTACGGCAGGTTTTATCCCTGTCATGCCAGCTCACATGAAACTTGGTTTGTCTCTTTGGGGACACTGCCCTACCCATTCCTGTCTCCTCCTCCTGGCTCCTGTTTTCCCAGGTGTTTATGGAGTGGTTTATTTCATAGGAAATAATGAAGTTGTGGTCTCCCTATCCCCGGAAGTGTTCCAGGCTGGGTTGGATGGGGCTTGGAGCAACTGGGGATAGTTGAAGGTGTCCCTGCCCATGGCAGGGGTGGAGCAAGCTGAATTTTAGGATCCCTCCCAGCCCAAAGGTGTTTGGGGCTCTAAGCCGTGCACAGAGGCTGTGTGCGGCCCTGTCGAGGCTCACAGCTGTCCCTGCAGGTGACCACCGCCTGGCCCTGCTGCTGTCGCAGCTGGCGGGGAGCCAGCCCGTGCGGGACCTGCTGACCCTGCAGCTCGTGGACTGGCACCGCCTGCACAGCGACCGCTTCATCCAGGAGGAGCGGCTCCGGCTCTTCGCGCTGCTCGCGGGCAAACCGGTAAGGATGGAGCCGCCGGGGCCTCAGGGCCCTTCCCTGCAGCCATGGGCACTGCAGGGAGTGGGCTCCTCTCTCAGTGCCCCCTCTTGCTGCTGCACACCCGGCAGTGGCTGAACAGCGTTTGTGTCACCAGGTGTGGCAGCTCTCGGAGAGGATCAGTGTCAACGTGTGCTCGCTGCTGGACTGGAAGCGCTGCGTGGCCGTGCACCTCTGGTACCTGCTGCCCCCCACGGCCTCCATCTCCAAGGCTCTGGCTATGTACGAGTCAGCCTTTCAGGTGGGTCACTCCCTCCTGCCCCAAAGGAGCCCTTCAGTGTGCTCCTGCCTGTCTGATGCTGTGCCGAGGCTTCTGTGGGCAGCCAGGAATCGCTGGATGTGGGATTGAGTGTAGGACAAGGGGGAATGGCCTCCCACTGCCAGAGGGCAGGGTTAGATGGGATTTGGGAAGGAATTCCTGGCTGGGAGGGTGGGCAGGCCCTGGTTCAGGGTGCCCAGAGCAGCTGTGGCTCTCCTGGATCCCTGGCAGTGCCCAAGGCCAGGCTGGACATTGGGGTTGGAACAGCCTGGGACAATGGAAGGTGTTCTCATGGTAGGGGGTGGAATTGAATGATCTTTAAGGTCCCTTCCAACCTGAACCATTCTGTTATTCTATATAATCATAAATTCCGTGGAGAAAACCCATTCATGGAGTGTTTGCAGGTTTTGTCTAGCTGTTTGACAGCTGGACAAAATTAGGAAGAGGGCCAGTGGCCAGCAGAAGGAAGGCCCTTTTGAGCCAGGCAGCCTGTTTTGCCACTGGGATCATTAATCCTCAGCTGCCTTGTCCAGCAGCCCATGTGTGCCCCCTCTGTCCTACACCCCATGTGGCTCCATGCATTATGCAGAGCCCCCTGTGTTGTTGCAGAGCTCTCAGCTCTGTGTGCAGCAGGACAAAGGGTTCTGCTGCAAGACATGTTTAATCATTTAACTAAAGCCAGCTCAGCCCTCCATCCTCAAGGCAGCCTAAATACAGCAGCAAGTCTGGAAACTTGTCAGTGATGTTTGCTTCAATTTTTAGTGTTCTCTGTGTACAGTGTTCAGCACTTCTAAATACACAACTGTAGTGAAAGTTCTCCATTAAATGGTTTTGGTTGACTCAATGTGTTCAGTGCTGCTCTTGGCTGCCCAGACTCTGCTTAGCTACAGAGAGAAGGCTCACAGGGATGCACCAGCTTCATTCCGTCAAGTCCTACATGGTTTTCCAGCTATAAAATCCATCAGGAATGCAGGCAGTGTGTGAGAGCTGGCTGTACCTCGAGGCAGTGGTCTCTAAGAGCTCAGTGTGAGACATGAACCTGCCAAAGCATTTTAGGTTCAGGTTTTTCAGGTTGGTCCGTAGTTCTGGGGAGGTTCCAACTGCAGGTGCAGTTGGTTGCACCTTCCTTGGAGCAGAAAGATTCTCCCGAGCCTGCTGAGCTGTGGAATTCAGTTCAGTTCAGAATATTATCTTTAAACTTACTGTTAAAACTGTCTCCCTAGAACACCTCAGAGTGTGAAAAATACGCCTGCTGTCCTCTGCCTCCTTACCTGGAAGATTCTGGGTGTGTCATTGAAGAAGATGACAATGCAGGAAGGCCCCTGAGAGATGTCTGCTTCCATTTGTTAAAGCTCTACAGTGACAGGTAAGTGGGCAAAGAGTTCAAAAAGCATTCAGAAAAATCATGATCAGGCAGTGACTTCCTGAGTTCACAAGCTAGGGGAATGAAATCAGCCTAAACCACTTAGAGCAGTCCAAAATCAACCTCACATGTACCCCCGACAGAAGGTGGTGTCACACCTGGGGATGGTAGAGATGGGGGAACCCTAAGCTTTGGGACACATTTGTGAGATTTTAGGTACCTTCTGTGTCTGAAGAGTGCAGGAAGGCTTCTCTGTAGCTGCCTTTTTTGAAGGCAGTGAGAAATATGCAGGGGAGCACGTACAGAGGAAAAGGGGTGACAGTCTGGGTGCAGACTCAAAAGAATTTTAGCAGTAAATACTGTTATTTTTCTTCTTAAAAAAGAAAACCAAACCCCCACACTGATGTAAATCTCACACATGGAGGTGGGTGAAGGGAAGGAACTGGATTTGATTTTGTGGGCACAATCAGCTCTTTCAGTTACCAGTGTCGTCCTCTCCAGGTCCTATGAGCTTGACCAGCTGCTGGATCCCAGGAGTGTCACCTCTGACCCGCTGGATTTCCGCCTCAGCTGGCACTTGTGGGAGGTGCTCCGGGCCCTGAACTACTCCCACCTGTCCCAGCAGAGCTGCGGGGTGCTGAACACCAGTTATGCTGCCCAGCTGGAGAGTGAGGGGCTGTGGGAATGGGCCGTGTTCGTGATGCTGCACGAGCCTGACACGCAGTGAGTGAGCCTGTGTGACTGTTCTGGGCCTTGACCCACACTGAGTGAGCCTGTGGGACTGTTCTGGGCCTTGACCCACACTGAGTGAGCCTGTGTGACTGTTCTGGGCCTTGACCCACATTGAGTGACCCTGTGTGACTGTTCTGGGCCTTGACCCACACTGAGTGACGCTGTGTGACTGTTCTGGGCCTTGACCCACACTGAGTGACGCTGTGTGACTGTTCTGGGCCTTGACCCACACTGAGTGAGCCTGTGGGACTGTTCTGGGCAGTGACCCACACTGAGTGATGCTGTGTGACTGTTCTGGGCCTTGGCCCACACTGAGTGACGCTGTATGACTGTTCTGGGCAGTGACCCACACTGAGTGAGCCTGTGGGACTGTTCTGGGCAGTGACCCACATTGAGTGATGCTGTGTGACTGCTCTGAGCCTTGAAATAATGTGAGGTCAGTTCTAAAGACCTGTGGTTATCATGGCTTCTCCCACATGGAGTTGTGCACCCAGAGGGCTTCATGCCGCTTGGGAAAATCCCAGAATCCGTGACTGGTTTGGGGTGGGAGGGGCCTTGAAGACCATCTGGTTGCAATGTCCTGCTCCCTGTATTGAAGTGCCCTTGTGGTGAGTGACAGGAAGGAGGGCTGTTGGAATGACAGGCTGCCCTCTCTCCCCAGCATCCGGGAGAAGGCCGTGCGGGAGCTGCTGAGCCGGCACTGCGCCCTCGCCGAGACCCCCGAGTCCTGGGCCAAGGAGACCTTCCTGACACAGCGGCTCTGCATCCCCCCCCACTGGATTCACGAGGCCAAGGCGGTCCGGGCGAGGATGGAGGGTGACAAGCACAAAGAAGCCCTTTTCCTGCTTAAGGCTGGGCACTGGAACCAGTGCCACAAGCTGGTTGTCAGGCACCTGGCCTCAGGTGGGTCTGTGCTGCTGCTGTTCTGCCCTGTCCTTTGAGCAGCACACACATGGCAGGAATGGCAGTGGGATCCCAGGGCTGGAGCCCCTCTGCTCTGCAGCCACACTGGGAGAGCTGGGGGTATCCAGGCTGGAGAGGAGAAGGCTCCAGGGAGACCTCAGAGCCTCTTCCAGTGCCTAAAGGGGCTCCAGGAGACCTGGAGAGGGATTGGGGACAAGTGGAAGGGGGTAGGACTGGATAATAGCTAAGATCCCTCCCAACCCAAACCCATGTAATTCCATGATTCCAAGCCGTGGGGTGGTGGCCAGTGAAGGGATCGGGCTGGGTTTGGAACAGCAGGATTTACACAAGGCCTGGCAGTTCCAAAGCAGCTCTCCCTGGATAGCTGGCGTGGTGCTTTTCCTGGTCAGACAGGGGAGCAGGGTGGTGCTTTCCCTGCTGCACACCCTGACTTTCCTGGGGCATGGGAACAAGGGCAGCAGTGACATTCCTGTTCCCTGATCCGGTGGGTGTCCCTGCTATGGGAGACAGGATGATCTCTCTTCCTAATTCCTCTCCAGATGCAATTATTAATGAGAACTACAAGTACCTGAAAGGATTCCTGGAAGAGCTCGCGCCTCCAGAGCACAGCGCGCTCATCCAGGACTGGGAGTTGGCAGGGCTGGTCTACCTTGACTACATCCGTGTGAATGAGATGCTGGACAGGATTCAGCAGGTAATGGGCAGTTTCTTTGCAGCCTCTTTACCTATGGTTCGGAAGTTCGCATGGAGTCTGGATTGAAGCTGTTGCTGACTGTTCAGGGGCGCTGGTACTTCACTTTGGCAGAGACTTCAAACAGAGCATGGGCATCTCTGAACTAGGGATTTGCTATCTGCTGTCACAAGGGGTGGGCTCTGCCCTGCAGATGTGCTCTGTGGGTATGTGACAGTGACAAGTGAAAGGGACAGGACAAACCCAGCAGTCTCGTGTGTCCATCCCCCCAAATTCCTGTTTTCAGGCTCCCCTTCTCCCACTCTGGTGTTAATTCAGGCAGGTGTTGGTGTACAGTGTCTCCTGGTGGGTGGGTTTGGCTCTGGCTATGCCACCTTGGAGCTGACTCGTGTTTGCTTCCAGCTGGATTGTTCCACCTATGAGCTGGAGCGGTTACACACCAAAGTGACATCCCTGTGCAACAGGATAGAGCAGCTCCAGTGCCACAACGCCAAGGACCGCCTGGCTCAGTCAGGTATGGTGACATCCCTGTCCAGCAGCTCCCTGGGACAGCCAGTTCCACACCTGGCTGGCACCTGGCTCCAGGTGTATCCCCAAATCACAGAATCATTTCGGTTGGTAAAGGCCTTTCAGATTGAGTCCAACCCTTACCCAGCATTACCAAGGCCACCACTGACCCCTGTTCCCAAGTGCCACATCCGCATGGCTGTGAAATCCCTCAGGGATGTGACTCCACCCTTGCCCTGGGCAGCTGTGCCAGGGCTGGACAGCCCTGTCTGGGAAGGAATTTTCTCAATATCCAACCTGAGCCTCCCCTGGCATAACTTGAGACCATTCCCTCTCCTGTCCCTGTTCCCTGGGAGCAGAGCCTGATCCTCCCAGCCGTCCCCTCCTGTCAGGAGTTGTGCAGAGCCAGAAGGTTTCCCCTAAGCCTCCTTTTCTCCAGGCTGAGTCCCCTCAGCCCTTTGGGGGAAGAAATTATCCCCAGTATTCAACCTAAACCTCCACTGGCACAGCCTGAGGCTGTTTCATCTCCCCCTGTGGCTGCATTGCCTGTGCTGAGGCAGGGGTTGGGGAGAGGACAGCACGGTCCACGTGACCGTGCTCCCAAATTCCTCCCCAGCACCTGCTCAGTCCCCCCCTCGCCGGGTTTGCTCTGGAGCGCTCCCACCCCAGAGCACACGGAGAGCCCGCTGTCCCTGCTCTTGCAGACATGGCGAAGCGCGTGGCCAACGTGCTGCGGGTGGTGCTGAGCCTGCAGCAGGGCCCGGAGCCGGGCCCGGAGCCAGCGGAGCCGCGCGTGCCCCTGCGGCTGCTGGCCCCGCACATCGGCCGCCTGCCCATGCCCGAGGACTACGCGCTGGAGGAGCTGCGCAGCCTCACCCACGCCTACCTGCGGGAGCTGGCCCTGGCCACACACTGACCGCCGACACGGCCGCAGCCAGGCCTCAACCGGGCCAGGACTGAACCAGGACTAGTTCTGCGATGAGCAGCGAACGCAAAGCCGCTCGTTCAGAAATTGCTCCACTCGGATTTTGGGGTCCTGCCCCAGCAGCCTCGGCCCCAGCACTGCCCTGTGCTCACGGAAGGTCTTTATGCATGAGGAGTATGGAAAGGTTTTTATTAAAAAAATATAAATAAATGCTCTAGATTATTTTCCTGTCTTTTTGAAAACAATAAATAAAATGTTTATAGTACTCCCACAGGTTCCTTTGCTTTTTAAGGCAGGGTTTGGGTTTGTAGGTGTGTGTTCCTTGCTCTGTCTCTCTGGGGTGGTTGAGCTGGTTGGGTGGGGGCACAGCACAGCCCAGGGATGTCTGATACAAACCTACCTGCCTTTGGTGGCGATCAGGGTAGGCTCCTTCAGAGTCCTGGGAGGAAAAGTCACCCCTGTCTCGATGGGGTGTGGGGAGCCCAGATAAACCAGAGTGAAGCCTTTTGGTACTGAAAGGAGCTCCTGTAAAAGCTGGAGAGGGACTGGGGACACGGGCCTGGAGGGACAGGATCAGGAGGAATGGCTTCCCAGTGGCAGAGGGCAGGGCTGGATGGGATCTTGGGAATTAGGAATTGTTCCCTGGGAGGGTGGGCAGGCCCTGGCCCAGGGTGCCCAGAGCAGCTGTGGCTGCCCCTGGATCCCTGGCAGTGCCCAAGGCCAGGCTGGACATTGGGGTTGGAGGTCCCTGCTGTGGTGGAAGGTGTCCCTGTCCCTGGCTGCGGTGGCACGTTCAGGTGACACTGGCTGTGTGCAGGGGCCGGGTCACTCTGGCTTCGCCTCCTTCCATTAGTGTAATTGGGCCTGAGCGGCCCCGGCGGCTCCGGCCCAGGCGGGACGGGCTGGGATGAATAATTCACCGCCTGGAAACAAAACCTCCGGCCTCAAAACCGCTCGGCATCTGCTGCCGGGGCTCGGCGTGGGAAGGGTGCCAGGAGGCGCCGGGGGAGTGGAGCCGGCGGATTCCCCAGGGCTGGGGCTGCGGGATGCTCCGGCACCCCTGTGCCAGGCGCCGGTGCCACTCGCTCGTCTCCTGGGTCTTGTTCCGCAAACTCCCGGAATTTTCTTCTCACCAAATGCCTCTTCCCTTCCCTTGCTCTGTTTTAAGACCGGAGAGCGGGATGTCCCTTGCTGTGCACGGAGGTCACTCCACTCCAGGGCTGCACCATCCGCCCTCGGCTCTTGCAGCGCCCGGTGTCCCCGTGCCGCGGGGGGACGTGTCCCCTGGGCTGGGGCAGGTGCTGCCGGCAGCGCCTCCCAAACCCATCCCAAAGGGGCTCGGCTGCACCCGCAGCCCATGCCGGCCCCTGCCACCTCCCAGCCGGGCCCCCGGGGGTCACCCACCCTAAGCCCTCGCCGTGGGTGCCTGGGGGGCCGTGCCCCCCCGCGCTGTCCCCGCTCTGACGTCACCGGCCCCCCCGTGTCCCCGCACCTGCGGCGGGATGGAGCCCGGAGCTCGCCTGTGCCTCGCCCTGTGCCTCGCCGGCGTCCTCCCGGCCCCGGGTAAGCAGGGGGCTCGAGGGGCGCGGGGCGAGCGGCATACCCCGGACCCAGGAGACCCCGGGGATGGGGGCTCAGGCTGGCCGTGAGGGGGGGCGGGGGTCCCGCCGTGCTCCCCTGCCCCTCCCCGCTGCCAGAGGGTCCCGCGGGGCGGTTCTGGGGATCCCTCGGGAGGGGTCCGGGGGTACCCCGGCCCCTCCAGCTCCCGCTCCGCGTCTCCCCAGGCTGCCGCGGGGCGCAGGGCAGGCTCGCCTACAAACTGCTCCACGACCTCTTCGCCAACTACTCCAGCGCCCTGCGTCCCGTGGAGGACACGGACCGGGCACTCAACGTCACCCTGCAGGTCACCCTGTCCCAGATCATCGACATGGTGAGTGCCCGGGCACGGCACCGGCTCCGCTCTGCTCCCCGCAGCGGGCCCTGCTCCACCCCAGCCCTTGAAACCAGCCCGGATGCACCCCCAAACCAGCCCAGCTGCCCCCGGGTCAGCTCAGACCACTTTGCTCACAGCCCGGATCCCCCCCAAAACCAGCACGACCCCCTCGAACCCAGCTCGGCTCTGCGGGACACTTGGAGAGGCTACCGGGCTGGGGGCTGAGGGGACTGGGGGTGCACCGGCGTCCATCCCCTCACGCCCACCCTCTCCCCTCGGCAGGACGAGAGGAACCAGGTCCTCACCTCCTACCTGTGGGTCCGCCAGATCTGGCTGGACGCCCACCTCACCTGGGACACGGACGAGTACGGCGGCATCGACAGCATCCGCATCCCCAGCAGCTACGTGTGGCGGCCGGACATCATCCTCTACAACAAGTGCGTTGTGCTTGCCCCAGCTGCTCCCAGAGCCAGGGCCCGGCGGGGGCTGGGGGCGGCACGGAGTGCTGCAGCCTTGGGAGGAGCAGGAGGGTCCCGGAGTGGGAGATACAAGGAGATGGGGGGCCAGGGGGTGCCTGGGACTGACCCCCCACCACCGAGGGGACAGCCAGGGGCTGCAAGTGACGTGGGGAGGGGACATGGCTCGGCACAGGGGCCACCTCGGCCCCACGGCCACCGCTCCCTCCGCAGCGCCGACGAGCACTTCGGCGGCTCCATGGAGACCAACGTGGTGCTGCGCTCCGACGGGCACATCATGTGGGACTCACCCGCCATCACCAAGAGCTCCTGCAAGGTGGACGTGTCCTACTTCCCCTTCGACGGGCAGAGGTGCCGCCTCACCTTCGGCTCCTGGACCTACAACGGGAACCAGATCGACCTCCGCAACCAGCTGGACAGCGGGGACCTGACGGACTTCGTGGAGAACGTGGAGTGGGAGGTGCTGGGCATGCCGGCCACGAGGAACGTCATCACCTACGGCTGCTGCTCCGAGCCCTACCCCGATGTCACCTACACGCTGCTCCTGCGCCGCCGCGCCTCCTTCTACATCTTCAACCTCCTCCTGCCCTGCATCATGGTCTCCTTCCTGGCACCGCTCGGCTTCTACCTGCCGGCCGACTCGGGGGAGAAGGTGTCGCTGGGGGTGACGGTGCTGCTGGCCCTCACTGTGTTCCAGCTGCTGGTGGCCGAGAGCATGCCCCCCTCGGAGAGCGTCCCGCTCATCGGTGAGCCCCAGCGGCACCGGGAGCCTCCCGGGAGCAGGGGGGCAGTGCCGGGGCCGGGCAGTGCTGGTGCCGGGGGCAGGGATGTGGCACAGGGTGGGGGCACAGGACCCCCCGTGCCCCCCGTCAGCCCCCGCTGCCCCCACAGGGAAGTACTACATCGCCACCATGACCATGATCACGGCCTCCACGGCGCTCACCATCTTCATCATGAACGTGCACCACTGCGGGCCGGGGGCGCGGCCCGTGCCCCCCTGGGCGCGCCGGCTCATCCTGCACCACATGGCGCGGCTCTGCTGTGTCTACGAGGTGGGCGAGAGCTGCAAGAGCCCCCAGCGGGCGCTGGGCGGGCGGGGGGGCGTGGGGGATGCCGGGGGGCCGGCGGAGAGCGCCGGGGAGGGGCAGGTGGGCACCGAGGTGGGGGCGTGCCCCTGGGACCACTGCCTGTGCCACCACGACTCGCTGCTGAGGAACGTCGGGTACATCGCCGGCTGCTTCCGCCGCCACCGCGCCAACCAGCGCCGCACCGGCGAGTGGAAGAAGGTGGCCAAGGTGATGGACCGCTTCTTCATGTGGGTCTTCTTCCTCATGGTCTTCCTCATGAGCGTGCTGGTCCTGGGCAACGCTGCCTGATGGCTCTGCGGACCCGGCACTGTGACCCCCCCCAGGGACGGCGGTGGCCGCAGGTGCCTCATGAGGGTGACACATCCCAACATGCCCCAGGTCCCCCAAAGCTGTGCGGTGGGAGCTGCACAGTCACTGGGGAGAGGTGCCCAACAGTGGGACCCCCGCCCCAGCTGCAGGCCCGAGGGGTCCCAGCCCCTGTCTGACCCTACAGGGTCAGTTGCACTCCCATCCCCCCGGCATCCTACACCTGAGAAATCCATCAAACTGGAAATAAACCACGGAACACTTGTCCTGCTTCCGCCTCGTGGGACAAGGGTGCTGGCCGGGCTGAGGGGGGCCCTGGGAGGGATGAAGGGATCAGACCCCTGAGCCTTCACTGGCAGATGGGGAACTCCCCATGGGAAGGGGTTTGGGGCTCCCCACGGCAAGGAGGGCAGGGCCCAGCAGGAGCTCTGCAGTGCTGCCCACCCTGGCCAGGGCTGGCAGGTCCTGTGGTCCATCAGTGTTCCCCAGAGCCCAGCCTGGGGCAGCCACTGTCCCAAGGCAGCCTGGCCTGCCTGTCAGGGAGCCCTGCATGTCCCCAGGGCAGAGACCCCTGTCCCCACAGGATGTGACACCCCCACCAGGGCAGGGACAGCGGTTCTGCAGCACCGCACGGTTCAACTCCGTGCTAAGTGTCCCCCTGCATCCCACAGCTGCACCCCACAGCTGCACCCAACACCTGCACCCCACACCTGCACTGCACAGCTGCACCCCACACCTGCACCCCACAGCTGCACCCCACACCTGACCCCAACACCTGCACCCCACACCTGCACCCACCACCTGCACCCAACACCTGCACCCCA
>VZRL01004757.1:20602-35791 GCA_013397895.1 Origma solitaria
CCCCGGCACTCACCATTTTGGGTGAGCCCTCCCTGGCACTCACCCCAGATTTTGGGTGACCCCCCCCACCACTCACCATTTTGGCTTCGGAGTGCGCTGCGAGTGCCGAGGGCGAGATGGAGCCGCTGCTGTGGATGGGGGGCCCGGGAATGCCGGGGATGTTGGGCACCATGGCCATGGGCCGAGCCAGCTGCGGACAGGAGGGACGGCAGGGTTGGCAAGCGGAGCGGGAACTCCCTGACGGAGCCGCTTCATAAATCCTGACAAATGTCTAACTCCAGCCATCCGTCACTGCCGCTGCCACCCGAGGCTGTGCCGGAATCACCCAGCGCGGAGCACGGGGAAGGGCAGATCCTCCCCTTCCTCATCCCTCTCCCCTCATCCCTTTCCGCTTCCCTTTTCCCTTCCTTTTCCCTGTTTCCCCTTCCTCATCCCTTTCCCCTTCCCCTTGAATTTCCCCTTCCCCTTCCTTTTCCCTTTCCCGTTCCTGTGCCTGCAGGCCACACTCTGAGCCACCATTCCTGCGCCTGAGGCAGAAGCTTTTGGCCACTGCTCCCTCGGGACCCCCAGGACAGGACGGAGAGGATTCCTGGGGCTGGGAATCAGCTCGGAGCACAGCCAGAGTGACTCTGCCCATGGAAAACCCTCCGTGTGTGTGTGTGTGTGTGTGTGTGTGTAGAATGCAGCCCAGGGCTGGGATGTGACATTGCCTGCCCGGGAGGTGACATTCCCTGCCTGGGTGGCTGTCATGGCCAGGAGGTGACATTGCCTGCCCAGGATGTGACATTCCCTGTCTGAATGTGACATTCCCAGCCCGGGAGGTGACATTCCCTGTCTGGAGGTGACATTCCCAGCCTGGGTGGCTGTCCTGGCCAGCACAGCCAGACACGCTCCCTGCCAGCCCGGCTGCTGTCGGAGCAGGCAGTTCCAAATGGCCGCGGCTACTCAGGGATCCTGCAGCTCCCTGCCATCTGTCCGGGCACGGATCTGGAATGTTCTGCACTCACTGCCCTCCGGTGCGATGCAGTTACCGATGCAGTTACCGCTGCCCTGCCCTGCCAGAGCCGCGCCTCCTCTCCTCCTCCTCCTCCTCCTCTCCTCTCCTCTCCTCTCCTCTCCTCTCCTCCTCCTCCTCCTGCTGCTGCCGCAGCCTCCTTTGAGCAGGGCCTGTTCCCAGTTCCCAGCTCTGCAGCTCGGGAGGTTCTGGAAGCTTCTCTCACCGAAATGACAGAAGGCATCTGCACGGGGGGCCCGGGGAGCACGGGCATGGTCTGGCCGTTGGCGAGCTGCACGACGAGCGGGAGGGAGCCTGTGGGAGACCTGCAGCCAACAGTTCCCGGTTATTGTCCAGGTTTAAACAGCCCCACAGCCCTGAATCGCTCAATTCTGGATTATTTTTCAGGTTTACAACAGCCTCACAGCCCTGAATCGCTCAATTCCCAGTTATTGTCCAGGTTTAAACAGCCCCACAGCCCTCAATCGCTCAATTCTGGATTATTTTCCAGGTTTACAACAGCCCCACAGCCCTGAATCACTCAATTCTGGATTATTTTCCAGGTTTCTGACAGGCCGGGGATCCAGCTGTGGGTTTGGGGTGCTCTCCCTGTTTCTGAGCAGGTTACAAAGCTCACAGACGGAGCCCTGAGCAGCCCTGAGGAGCTGCTCTGCGGTTCTGGCACTGCTGGCACTCGGGGAATTCCTTCACGGGCGCAGTTCCTGCCCCAGGGATGGAATTCTTGCCCCAGGGATGCAATTCCTACTGCAGGGAGGGCTCCCTGCTTCAGGGAATTCCTTCAGGGGTGCAATTCCTGCCCCAGGGATGCAGTTCCCGCCCCAGGGATGCAATTCCTGTCCCAGGGATGGAATTCCTGCTCCTGGAATTCCTTCAGGGATGCAATTCCCGCCCCAGGGACGGCTCCCTGCCCCTGGAATTCCTCCAGGGATGGAATTCCCACCCCGGGGATGCAATTCCTGCTCTAGGAATTCCTCCAGGAGTGCCATTCCCGCCCTGGGACAGTCCTGGCCGCACTCACCCGAGCTGTCTGCTGGCAGGGGGGGCCTGGGTGATGACGGAGGTGGGGGACGGCAGCGTGGGGTGCAGGGGGTCGTAGCCCAGGTGCAGCGGCAGCGAGCCGGGCCGCACGATGGTGGGCGTGGGCGTGGAGAGGATCACGGGCTTGGCGGGGAGCTCCTGCGGGCACAACACACAACACGGGCCGTTAATTAATTAGGGGTTCCTCGTTACCCCCATGGGGAGCTCCTGCGGGCACAACACACAACAGGGGCCGTTAATTAATTAGGGGTTCCTCGTTACCCCCATGGCGATGGCTTGGTGGGCAGCTCTTGGGGGCACAACACACAACAGGGGCTGTTAATCAGCTGTTAATTTCCTCATCATCGCCACATTATCCCTGTCCCCACCTTGTTGTCCCTGTGCCACACCTTGTCGCCGTGCCCCACCCTGTCCCTCTGCCCACCCTGTCCCCGTGCCCACCTTGTTCCTGTCCCCACCCTGTACCTGTCCCCACCCCGTCCCCGTGCCCACCTTGTCCCTGTGCCGCGGTGACCGGGCAGGGGACGCGGGGCTGTCCGGGGGGGACGAGTCCACCTCCAGCGGCTCCTCCTCCTTGATCTTGATGTCGGGCGTGGCGGGCAGGGACATGTCCAGCGCCCCGGAGCCCTGCGGGCCAAGCAGAGAGCACTGAGAGGACAACGCGCTCGCATCGTTAGCCGAACGCTCCGAGCCGCTGCCAAATTGTTATTATTTATTTGCGCCGCAGCGGCAGCTGGGAGCCCCAGGCTGAGCGCGGGGCTGCTCCAGCCGCGGCCAAACCGAGCTGCAGGCCCGGGAAGGCCAGGCAGCCCCAGATGGCAGCACTTTGTGGGTTCTCTCTAACACACTCAGCTTCTCCGCGGGTCGTTATTGTGATTTTTCGGTATAAAAAAGGGCCCTGCAAGGAGAACAGGTACCCGAGCCAAATGCCTGCGAGTTACAGGAGGAGCTTTCATTCACAGCAGAGCTGTAAAACATTGTATAAATCAGCCTGAATTATTTTATTACCCGATTATCAAAAGCAAACAAAGAGCCATGCAAGTTATTAAATATCTATGAGCGCCCCATTAAAATAAAACCTGACCATATGCCTGCGCTTGGCCACCTGCCATGGCAGGATCCGGCAGGGAACCACTGAGCGGGGACAGGGCAGGGGACAGAGAGAGGGGACACCGAGGGAGGGGACAGCGAGGGAGGCGACAGTGAGAGAGGGGAGAGCCGAATGGAGGGGACAGCGAGGTGAGGGGACAGAGAGAGGGGACAGCGAGGTGAGGGGACAGCCGAATGGAGGGGACACCGAGGTGAGAGGACAGTGAGAGAGGGGACAGCCAGGTGAGGGGACAGCCGAATGGAGGGGACAGCGAGGTGAGGGGACCCCGAGGTGTGGGGACAGCCGAAGGGAGGGTCAGTTGTCCCCTCACCTGCAGGGAGGGAGGAGAGCAGGGAGGGGAGCGGGGCAGAGCGAGGATGCTCTGCAAACCAGCCGGTCCCTCCTGCTGTCCGGGCAGGAGAAAGTGTCCNCCTAAAACAGCCCTGACAGTGTCCCTAAATCAGCTGCTTGTCCAGCCTGTTCTCCGTCTGTCCAGCTGTCCATCTGTCCATCCATCCATCCATCCGTCCCTGCCCCATCCCTCCCAGGGCTCCCTTCGCCGCCCGACCGCGGCCGCTCTGCCCTGGCATCGCCCCTAACCCTCCTCCTGCTGCTCTGGGAGCGCTGCCACGGAGGGAAAACCGCAGTGAAGGGGAAATTCGGGCACGTGCGGAGGGTTTGGAGCACAGGGAGGCTCCAGCCCTTCAGCTCGGGGTGTTTTAGATGGGGGTGAAGCTGCAGCCCCTCCATTTGAGTTTTTCTGAACACGGATGAATCTCCAGCCCCTCCATTTGGGGTTTTTTAAAGGGGAATGAAGCCGCAGCCCCCCTGCCCTCCCCGCTGTCCCGGGGGTGGGTTTTGGCGGCGGCAGGCTCAGGCACCATTTCCCTGCCCTNGTTTTTTAAAGGAATGAAGCCGCAGCCCCTCCATGTGGGTTTTTTTTAAATGGAGATGAATCTCCAGCCCCTCCATTTGGGTTTTTCTAAACACGGATGAAGCCGCAGCCCCTCAGTTTGGTTTTTTTAAAGGGGAATGAAGCCGCAGCCCCTCCATGTGGGTTTTTTTACAAAGGGACTGAAGTNAAGGGAATGAAGCCGCAGCCCCTCAGTTTGGGTTTTTTAAAGGAATGAAGCCGCAGCCCCTCCATTTGGGTTTTTTAAAGGGGAATGAAGCCGCAGCCCCCCTGCCCTCCCCGCTGTCCCGGGGGTGGGTTTTGGCGGCGGCAGGCTCAGGCACCATTTCCCTGCCCTTTCCGAGCTCGGGCAATGACAAAGGCGCTGCGATTAGCGCTGGGGGAAGCTCCGGAGGCTCAAAGCTCCCCCGGGGACGCTCCGGGTTTTAATTAACGCCGCCGGTGCGAGACCACCCTCGCAACAGGGAGGGCAAACGCAGGACGTGGAAAGAGGGAGGAAAACACAAAACTCAGCTCCAAAAAAAAAGCTGGGCACGGAGCGGCTGAGCTCGCCCGGACAGGGGGTTTGGGGAGGGAAAATGCTTTCCCGAAAAGCTGACACCCCCCGGGCTCCACGCGCTGGATACCGCAGGAATAATGAGGAATATTGTGGAATATTGAGGAATATTTAAGGATATTGAGGAATATTGGGGAACAGTTAAGAATATTGAGGAATATTTGGGAATATTTAGGAATATTGAGGAATACTGAGGAATACTGGGGAATATTTAGGAATATTGAAGAATACTGAGGAATATTTAAGAATATTGAAGAATATTGAGGAATATTGAGGAATAGTTAGGAATACTGAGGAATAGTTAAGAATATTGAGGAATATTGAACAATACTGAGGAATATTGAGGAATATTAAGGAATATTGAGGAATATTGGGGAATATTGAGGAATAGTTAAGAATAGTTAAGAATATTGAGGAATATTGAGGAATATTGGGGAATATTGAGGAATATTGAGGAATATTAAGGAATATTGAGGAATACTGGGGAATATTGAGGAATATTGAGGAATATTTAAGAACATTGAGGAATACCGAGGAATATTGAGGAATATTTAGGAATATTGAAGAATACTGAGGAATATTGAAGAATATTGAGGAATATTTAGGAATATTGAGGAATACGGAGGAATACTGAGGAACACTGAAGAATATCGAGGCAGAACCCTCCTCCAGCCGATCCCAGGAGAACAGCCCGGGGCAGCAGCGACGGCTGCAGGTCCGGATGGTCTGGGTGGTCTCCCGATCCATCCCGACAGTTCCACGAGCACAAACCCCGGAGCCGCTCCCTCCCAGCCCCTTCCCCTTCCCTCCCCTCCCTGCTCGCAGAACAAAGGGCAGGAGCCGCCGCAGCCCCGCGCATAGCAATGAGGGAGATCAATTTGGCTTTAAAGAGCCTGTTATTGGCCGAGGGGAGGCGGGGGGGCAGAGCGGCTGCGAAGGCAGGTTTCAGCTTTAATTCCGAATTCCTCCGTTCCCCATCTCGGCAAGATTTACGCGGCTCGGCTCCCGCAGTTTATTTCCGAGCAGCGCCGCTGACTGCGAGCGTATGTGGGGACATCCATCAATTTAGTAAATGTGTGTGCCAGCCCGAGAGCCCCGCGCGCATCTGCTGCGGCTCGGGAGGGAGGGAGGGCGGCATGGCGAGGGGGCTGCGCTGGAAATGGCCTTAATTAGCTGCTCGCTGATGAGATGCGCTGTCCTTCAGCCCCCGGCGCTGCCGCGGGGGCAGCGATGGATCGATGGATGGGTGCGTGCGGAGAGCTCTTTGTTAGGGGAATGCTCCTGGCCGTGGAGGAGAACGGAACGGGATGGGAATGCCCACGGGCTGGGACCTGGAGGCACCGAAACCTGCGGATCTGGGCCCTGAAGGCACCGAAACCTGCGGATCTGGGCTCTAAAGGCATCAAAACCTTGGGATCTCAGTCCTGAAGGCACCGAACCCTTCGGATTTGGGCTCTGAAAGCACCGAAACCTTCGGATCTGGGCCCTAAAAGCATCGATCCTGCGGATCTGGACCCTAAAAGGCACCAAAACCTTTGGATCTCAGCCCTAAAGGCACTGAACCCTTCGGATCTCGGCCCCGAAGGCACCAAAACCTTCATATCTCAGCCCTCAAGGCATTGATCCTGCGGATCTGGGCCCTAAAGGCACCAAAGCCTTCAGATTTCAGCCCCAAAGGCACCGAACCCTTTGGATCCAGGCCCTAAAGGCACCAAAACCTTTGGATCTCAGCCCTAAAGGCACGGAACCCTTGGGATCTCAGCCCTAAAGGCACCGAAACCTTCAGATTTCAGCCCTAAAGGAACTAAACCCTTGGGATCTCAGCCCTAAAGCACCAACCCTTGGGATCTCAGCCCCAGGAGGCTCTGGAGGGGTTTTTGCCCCCATAGCATTCTGCTCCTCCTCCCCTCAGCTCCTTCCCGAGGTGGGAGGGATTTGGGGTTTATTTTTTTTCCCTTTTTTTCCCCACCCCTTTTTTCAAAGTGAAAAGCCAAAGGAAAAATAAACCACGAAATCTGCTCTCCGCAGGCCTGGGATCAGTGGGACAAGCAGCCAAAGTCACCCGAGTTACAAAAATAAAACCCCACACATGGCAGCAAATCCAACCCGAGGGCCTGTGCCGTTCCTGAGAGCTGTCCCCAGTCCCCCCAGTCCCTCCCAGGGCTCGCCCCTTGCCTTTTTCTCGTCATCCTCGGCAGCTTTCTTGAACTCGTGCTCGAAGGAGCTCGCCAGCTCGTTGAACAGTCCCACCTCCTCACAGTTCTTCAGGAACCGCGTCGGCGTCGGGGTCTGATCTGGTTGGGGTTGGAACGCCGAGAATTCGGTCAGGGAGAGGCCAAAAAGTTGCGTTTTACCCACCCCGGTCCTGCCCTGGGGAACGCGAGTGTCACCTTGGCACAGCGAGGGACAATTTGGAATGGGACAATCATTTCTGGTTGGATTTGTTTCTCTGGTGTTCAGAGGAATAATCGCGGGAGTGAGGATTTCTGTGAATCCCGGGCTGTGGAATTCCCGTCCCTCCACCCCGGGGCTCTGCCCATCCTCAGCTGCACGAGGAGGGAAAATCGGGAAAATCGGGAAAATCTCCCTGAGGTCATAAAAATTCGGAGTGATGAGAGGGGAACGCGGCTGATGGGAGAGCAGAGCCGCTCCACATCCTGGCCCGACAACTCCCTGGGAATGGGACCATTCCCTGAAAATGTGACAATTCCCTGAAAATGTGACAATTCCTTGGGATTCTCACACACAATTCCCTGGATTCTCACACACAATTCCCTGGGATTCTCACTCACAATTCCCTGGATTCTCTCACACAATTCCCTGGATTCTCACACACAATTCCCTGGATTCTCTCACACAATTCCCTGGATTCTCACACACAATTCCCTGGGATTCTCACACACAATTCCCCGAGAATTCTCCTGTCCGCAGCCATCCCCAGGACCGTTCCGTCCCCATGAACATGTCGAGCCGTGATCTCTCTGGCCATCTCCCAGCCCATAAAAGCAGGAGGAAACCTCTGCGCTCAGCATTCCGGCAGGAACCAGCCGAGGGATCCTTCCCGCGGAAAACCTCTGGGATTTCCCAAAGGATCCTTCCCTTTCCAAAGGATCTTTCCCTCGGAAAACCTCTGGGATTTCCCAAAGGATCCTTCCCTCGGAAAACCGCTGGGATTTTCCAAAGGGTCCTTCCCAAGGAAAACCGCTGGGATTTTCCAAAGGATCCTTCCCTTTCCAAAGGATCTTTCCCTTGGAAAACCTCCGGGATTTTCCGAGGGATCTTTCCCGTGGAAAACGACCGGGATTTTCTGGCACAAAGAGCATCCCTGGGCTAATTAATTAATTTAGCCTGACCTGCACAAAGCAGCCTGGCTCCAAACCCTCCCTGCCGCATTTGCTGCTGCAGGAAATTCCCCCCCTGGGCTCCCCCCTTCGATTCCCCCCAGATCCCAAGCCATAAAATTCTGAACTTCATCAAGCGAATCTCTCCGCAGGAGGTTGTTTTTCCAGAGGTTTAACAGCTCTCGGGGCTCTTTTGGGATCGTTTTCTGTTCAGCAATGCCCTCTGGAGCTGCACACATTTCCAGCGGCACAAACAAAGCCTGGAACCTCTGCGCTCCTCTCCTTCCCCCATCCGCAGCTCAGGAATCGCAGCCTCACCCCACAAGATCCCATAAAATCCCCTAAAGACAATTCTTTATGGCCCTCTGGGCTCAGCCACCTCGGCCAGGTCCTGCTCCTGCCTCGGGAGATCCCAGAGACAAAATGGTGGCTTAGAAAAACCCCAGGAAATACAGAATGTTGGGGAATAACGAGCCCGGGGCTTGGGGCTCGCAGCCAGCGCCGTTTTATGGCCCTCACACTGCTCTGGGGGGCTTGGGTGGTCCTGAACTGGCCATGGGTAAATTGGTTTTTGGGGGGTTTTATCTGGTTCTGAACTGGCCACAGATAAACTGTTTTTTGGGAGTTTGGGTGGTCCTGAACTGGCCACGGATAAATTGGTTTGGGTGGTTCTGAACTGGCCATGGATAAATTGGTTTTTGGGGGTTTATCTGGTTCTGAACTGGCCACGGATAAATTGGTTTTTGGGGGCTTTTAGCTGGTCCTGAAGTGGCCACGGATAAATTGTTTTTTGGGAGTTTGGGTGGTCCTGAACTGGCCACGGATAAATTGGTTTGGGGGGTTCTGAACTGGCCATGGATAAATTGGTTTTTGGAGGGTTTTATCTGGTTCTGAACTGGCCATGGCTAAAGTGGTTCACTCAGAACCCTCCAGAACCCAACCGAGCTCCATTCCCTGCTCCAGCACCGGCTCTGGGCTGGAAATGAACTGGGAGAAGGCGCCAGGCTCCTGCAGCAGCCTTGGTTTCCCTACAAACCCTTCGGGGATCGTTCCCCTCTCCCTGCTCTCAGCCTTACACCCAGCAGTGACACCGAAGGGACAGCAGCGACTCTGGAATTGGCCAGAATTCTGTGGAATTTGGGTTTTTCCCCGGTTTTATACAGGCTGCGCTGCCCAGGTGCTGCCGGAGCTCCTCCGTGGGGTCTGCACTCGATGGGGCTTTAATTTATGAGCTGCAGCTTCCCCAAAGCTCCGGAAAATTGACACCCGGGCTGAGAGGGGAAGCTGCTTTGTCAGGCTCGCTTCACCCTCCTCAAAGCAGGAACGTGAAAGCCCTTCTGGCCATAAATCCTCCAGCCTTTAATAAAAAAGGGGCGAGAGCTTTAAAAAAAAAAAAAAATTAAAAAAAAAAACCAACCCAAACCCAACAAAACCTGATACTGCCATAAAAAAAAAGAAAAAACCTGGAAGGCTCTGGCTCTGCTTTGGCCCTGATTAAATGCAGATCACAGGAGGTTTTTACGGCGTTTGCGGTGCAGCTGGTCCCTGGCATCAATCTCGGGGGCGCTGGCCGGGCACGTACCTGCGATGATGACGGAGTCGGTGCGAGCGGGGCCGAATTTCAATGTCATCTCATGCTTGTGTTTATGAACCGCCAGGTGGTCCTCGTTTGTGAACCTCTGAAATGAAACCATTTCCAAAACGGGGGATAAACGCGGGCTGTGTTTTACGGGCCCGGCCGGCGGCGCCGCAGGGGGAGAGGACGGGAGGGGAGGGAGGGATGGGCAAGGAAAAGCTTTATTGGGGTTTTTGGGGGGTGGGAGTGAGGGTTTAATAATCTGGGGTTGGAAGTGACGGAGCGGGGGGAACGCGGATCTGCGGCGCTCGGAATTCCGAGCTCTGGAATTCCCAGGAAATGGGGGTTAGGAGATACTGGGGAACGTTCCCGGGGTGGGCTGAGGCAGAGCCGCCCCCGCCAGGCACCTCAGCTCCTGGGATTTTATGGGGCGAGGATGGAGCAGCCCCGAGTGGGATTGGCATCTCCCCTGACACCGAAATTCCCGCGGGGAGAAGGGTGGGATAAACCCTGTCCTTTGGGGGGTTTGGAAAGGGCGAAAATCCCAAACCCTGTCCTTTAGGGAGGATAAAAACCCCAAACCGCATCTTCTGGGCAGGGTGAAAACCCCAAACTCTGTCCTTTCAAGAGGGTAAGAATCCCAAACTCTGTCCTTTAGGCAGGGTAAAAACCCCAAACTCCATCCTTTAGGGAGGGTAAAAATCCCAAACCACTTCCTTTGGGGAGGGTGAAAATCCCAAACTCCATCCTTTCAGGAGGGTCAAAACCCCAAACCCCATCCCTTCAGGAGGGTTTGGGCAGAGTAAAAGCTCCGCTGGCTCGAGGGCTTTGGGGCAGGGAAAGGCAGACAAAGGCAGGGAGGAGGGAAGGGAAGGAGGGAAGGAGGGGGGAAGGTAAGGGAAGGAGAGAAGGGAAGGAAGGAGGGAAGGAAGGAGGGAGGGAGGGAGGCAGGGCAGCGCCAGCCGCGGGGTGAGCAGAGCAGAGCAGAGCAGAGCGCGGCAGCACGGGCAGGACGGGGTTAAAGCGCGGCCCCATAAAGCCCAGGATGGATTGCAATCTCTCCTAATAGACTGCGACAAACGGCGGCCCCGGGCAGGGCAGCGCCGCGGCTTTGTGCGGCACCGGAGCGGCTCGGGCCGCGCTGCGGCACCGACCGCGAACCGCGAACCAAAAGCGCTGCGGCGGCAGCGGCGCAGCGCTGCCCTTGTCCACTACCTTGCCTCCTCTCCAGAGCATCCCAAACCCGCCCAGAGCATCCCAAACCCACCAAGAGCATCCCAAACCTGCCCGGAGCCACCTGTTCCTGCAGGGCTGCATCCCAGAGCATCCCAAACCCATCCCAAACCCACCCGGAGCACCCTAAACTTGACCGGAGCACCCCAAACCCACCAAGAGCCACCTGTTTCTGTGGGGCCACTCAGGCGGGACCCCCACTTTGGGCTTTTGCCCATGATTTTTATAGCTCTCCTGTTTTAGTAAATAAATCGGCGTTTTCTGAGCTGGGGGACAATCTCTCCGTGCTGGGGACAATCCCTCGGTGCCAGGGGACAGTCAGTGCCAGGGGACAATCCGGGGTGCCAGGGGCCACCAGGGCACAGGGCTCACCCACACCCAGCCCATCTCCCCCTCCAGGCCAAGGGGTCACTCGGAGTGACCTTTGCTCGGGAGGTGCCTTGGCACAGACTCAAAATTTGGGCTGAAATTCAAGGAAATCAGAGCTGCTGGGGAAGAGCCGAGAGGAGCAGAGGCTCCGTCTCTCCCAGTTCCGCTCCGAAACTAAACCCCAAATAAACACCAAATGAAATTTCTCCCCACTTTGCCCAAACTCTGCCCGATCTGAGCTATTTTTGTTTCCCTCCCCGCAGGTTCCGATCCCCGTGCTCTGCCCCAGCCTCGCCATAAATCCTTTCTTTTTCCAAGGAGCTTTCACGAGTCCCGGCGACCCCGAAACGCTCCCGAACAAAGGAACGGCGAGCGAGGGAGAATCGGCGGCGCCGGTCCCGCATCGCCCCGAAAAGCGCTGGCGGAGGGAGGGACACCCACGTTTTTCCGGGGTTTTGGCCCCAAAATCCCCGTTTTGTATAGAATTTATCTGCCCGCGGTGGGAAATGGGTGGGATGGGCGAACCGAGGGAAATAAACTCATTTTTTGTGCCGAGCGCCGGGGTCGGGATGAATATTTAGCAGGCGGGCGGCGTCGGAAATCCTGAACACCAAAGACAGGGAGGGAAAAAAAAGGAAAAGGAGGAAAATTCCCAATTCTCCCGCTCCGTGTTGCACTAAAAAACCGTGATTTTAGATCAGGGAGGGAAGAGCGAGAGGTGCAGAGCGGGGTCACGTCTGTCTCTCCCGGCAGCCCCGGCCTTGCCAGCACCAGGTTTATTTTAATCTTTCATTTTCCTTCATTGCCGGATTTTTTTTTCCCCCTAATTTTTTTTTTCCGCGGCACTTTGGGCGCGCCGGGCGCGCGTTACAGCTCTATTTAACATCTTTATGTGGGCTCCCGGCTCGGGAGCTCTCTCCTGCCCCGCGCAGAAATGCTCACAGACACAATATATCTTTCCGCACGCATTTCCAAACGCCGAGAGCCAGAGGCTGAGTCTGGCGCTCGGGCTCTAAATCATGTCGTTTTACGCCGAGAGGGGAAGCAGAGGGGGGAGAGACAGAGGGAAAGGGGAAAAAAAATGGAATGAGTTAAAGCCACAGCGCTGGCTTTAATATTTAATCTCCTTCCATCAGCAGCTGACATCCAGCAGGGTTATTTCAGCTGCTATTGCGCGGGTGTCGGAATTAAAAAGAAGATGTTGGCTGTAAAGGCTTTGGGGCGAGGGACGGGAGCTGCCAAGTGGCCCTCGGGGTTTTCCAGCCGGCAAAAAGGCTGGAGCTGCCTCCCGCAGCCTGAAATTTGGGTTTTTCTGTTCGCCCCGCGGAGCCGGAGCCACGTTCGGGGTTGGGGAATGAACCCGAGGGTGGTTGGGGCACGCGGCTGCAGAGCCCTCGGTATCGCTGCCCAGCAGGCCCCGACAGCTCTGTGGATAAATGCCCTCGGTTCAGACCCACGGAAAAATGTGATCATTCCAAACCCACGGATAAATATGTTCATTTCAGACCCATGGATAAATGCGATCATTTCAAATCCACGGAAAAATACCCTCATTTCAAATCCGGGGGTAAATACCCTCATTTCAAACCCACGGGTAAATGTGCTCATTTCAAATCCACAGATAAATACCCTCATTTCAAAATCCACGGGTAAATGTGTTCATTTCAATATGTGCTCATTTCAAAATTCACAGATAAATGTGCTCATTTCAGACCCCACGGATAAATATCCTCATTTCAAACCCACGGGTAAATGTGTTCATTTCAAATCCACAGATAAATGCCCTCATTTCAAACCCCACGGATAAATGCGCTCAAAATCCGCGGATAAATATCCTCATTTCAAAATCCACGGATAAATGCGATCATTTCAAATCCAGGGGTAAATACCCTCATTTCAAATCCACGGATAAACGTGCTTATTTCAAACCCACGGATAAATGTGTTCATTTCCGACCCACGGGTAAATGCCCTCATTTCAAATCCACTGATAAACGTGTTCAAAATCCACAGATAAATACCCTCATTTCAAACCCACGTATAAGTAGGATCATTTCAAAATCCACGGATAAATTTGCTCATTTCAAACCCTTATTTACAGCAGACAATGCTCGCAGCCGGAGCAGCCCGGGATGAAGCCCGGATCCCCGGGTGGGCAGGAGGGGATTTTTCCTGGAGTTGAAGGAGGAATGATTGCTTGGGGTTTAACTCGGTTTGGGGGAATTTGTGTTTGTTCGGCTCCCTAAAGCTCGGGGAAATGACACCTGGCTGAGAGGGGAAGCTGTTTGTGAGGTTCGCTTCACCGTCCTCAAAGAGGGAACTTCTGGCCATAAATCCTCCCGCCTTTCAGAAAAAGGGGCGAGAGCTTAAAAAAAAGATCTAAAAAACCCCAAAGCGCCCAAAAGCAGGGTTTGAGAGCAGCTCCAGCGGGGTTTAACCCGGACAATCCCTTCAGAGCCACCCACAGCCGAAATTCCCCAAATTCCCCAAATTCCCCGTGACACCGCCGGGGCGTGGCTGCGGCGGCACCAACGGCACAGGGACAGGGGACAGGGGACACCCCCTGGGGACAGCCCGGGGCTGGCTGGGCCAGGAGCCAGCGCTGCCTCCCCCGGCTCGTCACGGCGGGATTAACGAGCTGTCACTGTCACCGCCACCGCCACCGCCACCGCCACCGCCGCGGGGAGGCTGAGCCGCGCCGAGACACCGCTGCGACATCAGCGCCAGCGCCGAGTCACCGCAGCGCCGGGGTCACCGCAGAGCTGGGGGCACCGAGCCCAGGGGGACAGTTCTGGGGTCACCGAGCCCACGGGGACAGTGCCGGGGTCACTGCAGAGCCGGGGTCACCGAGCCCAGGGAGACAGCTCTGGGGTCACCGTGCCCGTGGGGACAGCTGTGGGGTCCCCAAGCCCACGGGGACAGTTCTGGGGTCACCGAGCCCACGGGGACAGTGCCAGGGTCACCGAGCCCAGGGGGACAGCTCTGGGGTCACCGGGTCCATGGGGACAGCTCTGGGGTCGCCGTGTCCACAGGGACAGCTCTGGGGTCGCCCTGCCCACAGGGACACTGTCCTGCCCCCGCTGAACATGGGGACACCACTGGGGTCACCGTGGCCACAGTTTCGGTGACACAGGGACAGCACGGGGACACTGTCCGGGCACACCTGAACGGGGGCACACAAGTTCAGGGTGTCTCCTGTGGCCTCAGGGCTGTCCCCGGGGCCGGGGGTCCCCAGGGCTGTCCCCAGGGCTGTCCCCGGGGCTGTCCCCTCGCTCCCGGCTCGGCCCGGGCTCCATCTCCCCCGAGCCAGGGACAATCCCCCCTGGCCGCAGGGATTAATTCGCTAATGAGCCTAAAGTGTCCAATCCGATCCCATCTGGGAGTGATTCACGGACGGGAAGCCCGCGGGGCCATCACACCGACCCCAGACCCATTTCGGCGCTCGGAGAGCTCGGGCCGCAGCTCGGGGTCGTTTCCCGCACTCCAGGGAAAAGCTGGAGCAGAGGAAAACCCGGGAAAGGTCACCCCGAGCCCTCGGCAGCTCTGCCGCAGCGGAGCCGGACCCAGACCCGGACCCCGATCCACACGGGATGGGGAATTGCGATCGGGCTGTGCATGCCCGAAGCGCAGGAAAATCAGATTCCTGCAGGAAAAACCGAGTCCTGCAGGAAGAGTCAATTCCTGCCGGCCCAGGAAAATCAGATTCCTGCAGGAAANCCTGCAGGCCCAGGAAAATCAGATTCCTGCAGGAAAAGCCGATTCCTACCGGCCTCAGGAAAAGCTGAGTCCTGCAGGCAAAACCGAGTCCTGCAAGAAAATCAGATTCCTGCAGGAAAAGCCGATTCCTGCAGGCTCCGCGGAAATCGGAAAGGCTCCAGGGCCGTTTCCCCCCCGCGGGTCCCCCCCAGGTAAAATCGCATCGAGGTTAAAATCCCGAAATGCGATTTTGGGCTCTGGTGACTGCAGGGACCCTGCGGCTCTGCGTTTCCCTTTAAAACGCTGCTCCCTCCTGCCCCTGATGGATTCCTGCTCCTTCCTCGTGTGGAGAAAAAAAAAAAA